>CAJNJA010014102.1:0-12364 GCA_905231915.1 Symbiodinium necroappetens | reverse complement strand
ACTACTACTACTACCACTACTACTCACTATTACTACAGTACTCCTTCTCCTCCTCCTGCTGCTGCTACCACTATGCTACTAGTACGGCTACCGCTACCAGTGTCCCCGCATTGATAGCAGCTCTCATACTGCAGAAAGCACAAAGCCAAACGGGGAAGAAAGCAACAACCATCACCTCAGAAAATTCCCACTCCCATTTCAAGTTGGTCCCAACAGATGAAGAATGCCGTGCCTTGCTCAAAGCACTCAAGCACGCATTGCAGGTAATAAGGTCGCAGTCCACAAGACAGTCTTGCATGGTCTCCAACACCTGCAGCGCACTTTGCCACTGGCCGCCCTTGTCACAAGCACTGATGCAGGAATTGAATAGCACGGTGCTCAGCTCCACCTGTGCGAGGGTCGGTTGCTGCAGGCTCGATGCTCAAGTACTTCAGCCAAATTTCTTGAAAATGACCCGTATACAGAATGCAAACGCCAGCAGCTGCAGCAGGCGTCCAAATGCAGATGCTCTTGCTTGCACAAAACCACCAACGTCAGTCGTAGCAGTAGTGGCCCAGTGCTGTCCAGGCTTTGTCACCCTGTTGAGTTGATATGAGGGCCAGTAGCGGAGAAAGTCTACAAACCTTGCGGTCGGCGCATTCTGCATGCCGAATCCACTCACCCAAGCGAGCTTAGGTACCTGCCGACTGCTAATGGTGCTGTTACGCAACATCTGAAACCACGTCCGCTGCCAACTCGCTTGCTCGTCCATGGAGTTTATAATGGGCTTATAAGCTTCTACGGTCGCGGAACGTGAGGTTTCTGTGAAAGAGTAGAGTAGCGCCAACACCCCACAAAAAGATGTCAAGCTATCATCAAATTCGCTCATCGGATTCATCGGCCTCGCACGACTCAACTTGGCCAAGAAGGGCAACTGCCACTTGCCACTGAGCTGATTTGGCGCAAACGTCCATGCAGGCATTGAAGTGCACCATATTCCTCTCCACCAGCGAGCCTCAATAGCAAATGTGGATTCGATCCTCTTCCTAAGCATGCTGAACCGCTCAATAGCACCGCAGTGCCAGTTGCTTGTTGCAGCTCGGGTGCCCGTCATGCCGATGAGAAAGTTAAGGGCATTCTGCCAAAGACGATTCTTTGCACACGCACTTATGGAGACACCGTAGTGAAACCTGACAGTTGGACCCGGGTGGGGGCTTCATGCACGCACGACAAAGGCAGGCTATTCCTGAACCTTTTTTGACATTGATGCCGCAATTCAGACATGCAGCGCATTTAGCTCGCACCCCTGGGCTCGGAGAGAATCCTTGGACAGGCGGGACACCCAGAACAAGTCTTGTCTGATCTGCACGTGCTGCAACATCGCATTTATGCTACATCCATTGGATTGAGAAGAAGGTCTTTCTCATGATTCTAATGCATTCGAGAAGCGAGAAAAGCCAACCTTGGGCTTTGCAAGACTCGCATGCATGGACATGCTTGGTTCAGAAGCTTAACAGGTGCTCCCCACGCAGCTAGTCCCGCCGCATGGTAAAGGAGCTTGTGTCCGGAACAAGGCGTCGACTCTGAGAAGCCCCCTTCTGCCAGGCTACGTGTGCTCATCCAGTCCTTTTTTCGCAAGGCTGCGCAAGATTTGCAGAGTCTGACGAGGATCAAGTTGTCGCAACTGTCGCAACTCTGCGACATCCTGACAGTCTGCCAAGAAGGGTTCTCCGAAGCGGTGCGGAAGACGATATCCAGGACCGAGTCCTGAACGCCTCGACTTGCAACCATGTCCTGAGATGTCCTGAGCGCGAATGGGGAGATTTCGGATCTTGCATCTGTGCGACACTTGTTGCATTGTAGCGGGTTCTCATAACACGATGCACTTCTTGCAGAGATGGCTCGGAAGCTAGTGTGGAGAGGGCAAGTGGTGGATAATTGCAGAATATCTGTTGCGACTGAACCGAGACAAGTGAGTGCTGCGGGAAATAATTGAAATAACGCTGAAGGAAAGGTCCTACTGCATCGGTTCCAAAGAACAGAGGTTGATCCCGGTCCACATTTTCTAGACGTTTCCAAGAGTCAACGGTATATCTGCGCTCGACAGTCCTAAAATGCTACCTCAACAGTCTCCGATTCCAGGGCCATTGCATCACAGGATGCCGTGAAGTCCGAAAATTTCGAGGAGACCATGCGCTGGAGCTCAAGTTCATCAGCATCTGAAATATTCGCTCCGAGGCTGCCCGAGTCTGCACCTCAGCTCTTGCCCCGGTCGTACCCTTTCCCACGCTTCGCATAGCCCCACTCAAGCCACTCTTAAGCAATGCCAGGCTGCTCCTGCCGTCAGCTGCCAAGGCCAGGCTTACTTCGATCAACTCTGCATTGCTTGCAAGCATTACCATGCGCGAACTGAGATTGCGCACTGCAGCTCCTGGAAGAAGTCGTGCAGATATCTGCTTTGCTCTCAATCTTAGCTCAGCTTCCGAGCAGCTCTGTGGTGAGAAAGGCAACGCGATCTCAAGAAACACGGCTTGCAAGACGTGCACATACGCGCCGAGGTCAAGCGTGTCGGCATAAGGATGCTGGGCAAGACTTTGGTAACTCATCTTGGACGGGAGTTCGAACCTGTCGTCCGAGATCACCGGTGATATAAAGCAGGTGGAGATGAACCGAGCCTGGAGCAGCCATTCCGCAATTTTGCTCGATTCAAGACAACCCGCAGTGCACACCAGAATTAAGTGTAATACATCCACCTTCGTTGGGCCCACTCTGTCCTCAGCACTGAGCACCACAGGCACAGATGTGTGCATCATCTCGCGGGCGGTGAACTCTGCTAGGATATAAGCAGTTGCTGTAGCCTCCATGTTCTTGGGGTCAGCTAATACAAGACAACCGTTGTCAAAGGTCTGCTCGGAGCTTGGGACAGCCGCACGGGTCAGTGTCAAAGAGGAGACAACATGCTGCAGTACCTGCTTGCTCAAATAGCTCGGCAGCGAGATTGTATCGACAGAACCGAGCCATCGCAAGGTGTCCTTGACTTCCTTCATTCCGAAGCCATAACTTGAAAAATCACACAAATCGGGTATCAGGCTGTCATACGCAAGTACGAAACCCTCATCAGGTTTGGAAAAGCTCGGCAGCTTGAGCAGGATGGTCGGCACTTTGTGCAACCTTGCTACTACTAGCTCACCGACACACCTGGGATGTTGAAGACGCCGAAAAGCTCGTAATTCTTGCTAACGTGTTTTTCCGAAAAAAAAACAATGCTCAAGAGCTGCCCAGCCACCATGTTCGCTTCAAGACATCAGGAGTGCCAAATAGAACCAATTTCTCCACATCGTGGCCAACATACGAGAACAGCTTGCTCAAGTCGGCAAGGTCGTCGACATCGATAAAGGAGGTAAAGCTGGAGCTCCGGCGAAGCAGCTCAATTTTTAGCAGGCGTGCAAAGCTGCCTGCTGCTTTCTTATGATGACATAGGAAGAAATGGAACCGCTTGCGCTGCACGAGAAAGTGCTGCCGGACGGCTGCTGCTGCCAAGACAATGGCTGCCAGCACCATGAATGATGTCATTATGGAGCAAATCACCATGGCAATTCTGCTGTCCACCGGTGGCGTGAAAAGAGCGCCCATATCCAGAACTAAAAGCAATCCCACATGAACTAACAAGTCAAGGTACGTCGAATGAAGCATCCGCCAAGGTCTACCGAAGGCCACCAGGAAAAAGCTGCAGTACAGCAGCAAATTCAAGAAGACGAGCCCCCCGGACATTGATGGAAGCAAAGGGGAGATGACAATTAACACGTTCCGGAATAGGAAAATTGCACAAAAATGCTCACATCCTGGCCGAAACCTCATGAAGAGGAAGGAGCAGGACCTAATGAACTTCATGTCGCCCCCGTGTAGGCGCCTTGGCAACTCCATCCAGAGTATCCAAGCACATAGCACCAGGAAGGACAGCGGAACCAGAAATACTACCCCACCAAGGAGACAAAGATGCAGATGCATGCCAACGAAGTCGCAGTGCACGTTGTGATAAGTTCTGACTGTGCGCACTCCGCTGGGATGATCATTGCAGCGAAAGGGCTCCAGCAGCGAGCTGCAGAACGTAATAAAAAACAGAATCCCTAGTACACCAAGCGTTCTCCAAAGCATGTACATCCTCGCATGCCTCTGTCTTTTGCGCATTTTGCGGTAGATGTGGATCAATAGCGGCCCCAGTGCTGCGAGCAATGGCACGCCCAAGGTCTCCATGGAGAATTGCAGTATCGGCGTCAGCTCAGCCACACAGTTAAAATAGGTCAACGTGGAGAGAAGCACATCAAGAGAAAGAATGTCTAACGCTTGCAGAAACCAAGTGAAGGGCTCCTGAGACCCAAGCACGTGCAGGAGACACTGAAAGATGCTCCATGTTTTTACAAACCAAAACGCAACAATCTAACTCCCTTCAGGGTTGGCCCAGGCTCTCCCCACTCGATGTCAAGTTGGTGAATGACTGACAACACCTGTGCGCAGGTAACCAGCTGGCTTAAGCTGAGTGAGGCAACGAGTAGGCGGCCATCTTGCTTTCCATCGCGACCCGCATTGAGGACAGCATGGAAAGCTCCGGTTCCTCCAAACAGCACCAATCCTCCAGCAAGCAGCAAGGCATAGTCACCTCGCCACAGGGAAGCATGAGATATGACAAGAACTCTGGTTTGGGTGGCTGAGGCCGCGGGTATCTGCGGGTTTCGATCCAGGCCTGAGGCGCATGATGCGCATTCGCCAGAGCCTGTGGCATGCAGACGATGCCGACAGCTGCCGCAAGCCAGGCTGCTGGCATCCCTTCCTTTTGCACAAGTTCCTGGAGGCCCGCCTGGACATCTCAAAAAGTTTCCATAGCACTTGAAGACCTGACCTGGCTCGTTCACGAGCGAAGCATATCCTGGAAGCAGTTCCAAGTTGCCAGAGCCAGGGCAGCGTGTTCCCAAGCTGCACATCTCACAGCGGCCCTCATGAAGGTGAGAACCCTCTCTGCAATTGCACATTGCTTGTGAAGTCGCCCCTGCCACTTCGACCCACTTCTCTACTTTTTCTCTTAGTAAAGGTCGGCTTGTGGTCCACAAATCGTCATCACCACAGATGTGACAGGCGGTCGATCCGCTTACGTTGGCAAAAGTGCCGAGATCACACGGGATGCATTCCGCCATGCCAGTTCGATCACTGAATGTTCCAGGTTCGCACTTTTGACAAAGCAGGGCACCAGACTCTCGCTGTGATCTGCCAGCTGGGCACGAGGTGCAACGGTAAGTCTCTCCAATACCATCGACAAGGCTCTCCGAGAAGCTTCCAGGAGGACAAACGCTGCACGAAACGGCCCCGTCACGAGATGCAAGGTGACGTGTCTGTGAATCTTCCACGCCAAACCCAGCGATGCAGGTCGTCTCGACTGGCACCCATGATTGCCAGATAGGTCTGTTGTCTTTTATCCATTGACACGCCACCTCAGCCAACGGCTTTCCACCGGCCACATTGGTCAGCTGCTCTTGTATCTCCAGAAGCTCGAATCGCCTGGGCACGACTGACTCGGCGTTTGGGTTTGCGCCTAAGACCTAGAAACAGCCCTGTCGGCAGTTCATTGTCGAGCAGCAGGTTCTGAAAGAACTGGTGTAGTTTGGGAGCGGTGGAGCGCAAGCTTGGCTTCACAAGCTTGCCGATATATGATCCCTCGGCTGCTGTTCTGAAGTTGCCCCTGGCCCACTCGCTAGCTCTGTAGCGGGGCAAGACAATGGCAGAAGGATGCAGAAGAGTGAAGGCAGCATCTGGAACCCACCAGTAAAATAAGATGCGCAAGTTGTTAACATACCACGTGTACACGCCAAAGTCCGCCGCAACCCCGATCGCTGCCGGAATTCCGTAAGTGGCCGACCTGAAACATGCATAATAGGCAGGACGCAAGCTGCGAAGGGCTACTCGCACATAATTTCCGAGCCTCAAGCTCTAACTCTGTCAGCCTACGCCTGGGCAAAGATTGAGGCTGGGGTTTGGGTTATCGGTTATCGGTTAACGGTCTAGCAGAATCTAGCAGAGCTTCTGGCTTATCAACTACTAGTACTACTCTCAACTCTGGGTCGAATTGCACCAGGCGAGGCATGTCGTCATGTGAGTGTGTAGATCGGATATGCGAGATGCCACACGACAAGGCCTGTGCAGCTCATGTACAGACGTATCGATGTACACGTCATCTATTCTCTCGTTGATATTGCTCAGACTTTGGTCAGCGCACAACAAAGCTAAAGTCTAGGCAACTGTAGCTGCAGTTGCAGGCAGTCTTACCAAGTGATCTGTGCCAACTTCTGGCCGGGACACCACTGCATGAAGGCATTGACACGCCAGCCGTTGCCCGCAGATAGAACTGGAATGCACCCAGAAGTGTCGTGACGGCAGGCTGGGCTGATCCAGAAATACCCATCAGGACAAGTCGCCACAAAATGCCCCTCGTCGTTCTCGTTGACCCAAGTAACTCCTTCTAGATCCCCGGTCCAGTGAGCATACATGGCCATCAATGGTCCATTGTTGAACTCGAGATCTGTTCGGTTGCACGGGACAAGGTCTACAGGCGACAAATCCGTCACATGATCGAAGTACTTCTTCGGATCGTGGAAGGACGTATTATAACTCTTGTAAAACTCCAGGGCAAGGCCAGAGTCGCGGTAAGCTGCATCCTGCACACTTGCAGTCAGGAACAGATACTCCTCTCCTGCATATCCGATAGAACCAAGGTCTTCTGGGGCGAGCTCAGGGTTAGCCTTCTGATACTCGGCATACTGAGTGGGTGATGAACCCAACCAGCTTTCAAGTGCAACGTGATTGCCTTCACTCGCGCATTCTATGCCTTCAGTGTCATGGCACTCAGACAACAGCGAGATGCCAGCAGTGATGTCCACTGCGACGTCTGCGCTGACCTGCGAATGAATTCCCAAGGCTTCGCGGACAAGGATAGCTGCGATGTGTGTCACCAGCTTGGACGAATCCCAGTCATAGCACACCATGCCGACAGAAGAGTTGCGTCCGGAAAGGCTTGGAATAAAACCTGTTCTGTGGAGGGCTATTGCATCATGCAAGCAGTGGGCCTCCGAGCTTCCATTAAGAACATATTCAGCACAGGCTGCAGTCAACCAGAAAGCTGCAAAGCTGTAGCGGAGCATGGACCCAGCACGGCTTGGCCGTGGGGAGAGCTCCGGTTAAAGGGGAGCTTGGGCCGACACAGACACAGTCGCTCAGGCTCGCATCCAATTCCCAAAGATGCTGAACTGCCGAGGGAGGAACTGGCTTTAGAAAGACGGGCTCGACAGTCTCGACTCGACGGTTTGCACGAAAGTGGACAAAGGAACTTTCCCCGACTCTTGCTCTCCAAAGGCCTGAATCATGTGCTCCAAGTCCAACACTTGCTTCTACAAGCTAGCAACCGCTTTTGATCGTCAACTTGTCCTGCTGACGGTACAATATCCGAAGGAGGGGCATTCCGAATGTCAAGCCGAATTATCGATGTTGAAAAAAAGGTTTTCAGGAAGGGGGCACCGGGTGCATGTTTGTTGTTTTTGTCGCCACGGTCCGCCAACCAGCGCTGTACAACGTGACACAGCTCTCTTCGAGCGGTGGACTCAAGTCTGTACAGATTTCCGGCAGCACAAGCAAAGCAGCTCAGCTTTGCCGAGTGTGAGACCTAGTGAAGCAAACGCATAGCCAACCGAAAATGCCGGTCCAACAATGCGTTTCTGGAGTGCTCTCTGTCTCGGCAGAGGTTTTCGGCGGGGCGGGTTCTTCCCGAGATCCCTTGATTACCCATCTGGCCGCCTTTGTTTTCGCGGCCTGTATCTCTGGGCTCTGGAATGCCTCTGGGCTTGTGCCATCACGGGACGTGATCTGCAGCATCTGTTCTAGATGGCTGAGCCTAGGAGCTTCCAGGTAATCAAGCTCAGCACCAGCATACCACGCACGCACTGCATTTCTGCTGCGCAGATCTGCCTGTCGAATGGGCTCCGGAGCTGCATAATGGCACAGCTGGGAAGTCAGCGCCACTGCTGTCTCCAAGCTGAGGCGATGCCCGGGGCTGACCACCAGACATCGGCTACCCTTTGTCTTTAGCAGGGCTGCTACAGAGCAGAGAGGAGCCCACTCTCTTGGACGATGCAGGGTGTGAGCCAAGCGCCTAGCCACAGATGAGTTGACCTCACCCACTTTCAGAACGTCCTTTGCAACGCCGATCGTTGGCAAGTCGATTGAAATCCCAAGATGGGTAGCAGCACCACACCGGCGAGGATGGAAAGCACCGTTGCCATCTACAAGGACCACTTGCGGAAGCGCATGCCTGGGGACATCTTTGAACATCTGGCTCAAGGCGGGCACTTCGCGCATGGCCAGAAACCCTGGCACGTATGGAACCGTCAGCCGAAAGGCTGCACTGCGCTCATAAACCACCTTTAAGCTGGGAAAATCGAGCACTACGATAGCCGCAATGGCATAAGTTCCATCTGCGAAGAAAGACACATCCACACCGCCGACTCGTGAAAGACCTGGGAAGTTACCGTCCTGGCCGGCCTCCCAATCCAAGCAGTCCTCCTCTACTCGCAGCTTTGCAAGTGCCACCTGCTCGGCTGTCCAGCTTGCCTTCTGCTCCCGCGAAACCATTGCAATCTACTGCGAGCAGGAGATGTTTGCAGAGCTGCACCGAGCCAAAGCCTGGTCACCCTTCCTGCTCTGAGCACGTCACTACACTGTGCCCCCTTGGCAACATGACCAGACGCGGTGTTAGATTTTTCCTGCAAGTCCGTCTCACCACAAGTCGTGAAACACGAGCGCTCTCTAGCTGTCTTTTCTCAAGTGCGGGCAGGCCCTGTCTGCAGCTCAGGGGGTAGGAGAGACAGATCCAGGCCCTTGTACTCCACCTTACAGCTCATGTCTCTTTGCTTTGCGCAAAGGTAAAGCGTTGCAGCCCCTCCTCCAGCAGGCTAAGCCCTGCACGAAGTACTGTGCGGCATCACTTCGCGAAGCCTCCCTTCCTGTGCAGGTACGGTTTCACGCCTGGTCCATACACGATCCATGCATGGCCGCTGCCATTTGCGACCTGTTCTGAGACGTGGCTAGTCACTAGTCGAAACCTGCCGCCAAGTCTCGCTTGGAGGCTCGCGGCGAGATGTTGGCACCTGCCTCGTGGCATCTGGTTGCCATGTAGCTCGAACTGCTCTTTATGAAGCGCTGCTAAGATCCCGATTTTCACACTTTCCAGACATGTGCTAATCCCTTCGCTGCCGCTTGTGAATAGCAGCTTGGTTGTCTAGTTTCATCATCTGACACGCACGCTTGCATTTTTCCCACCTATACATCACAAGACGGGCCGGACAGCAACACACCCTTCGGGTCTGGGAGCCTCGGCGTTGCGCTCAGCGGCACGTCGGCGGACTGCCGTCAGGGGCCCTGAGCAAGCTGATGCATGCAAGCAAAACTGTAGTACGTGCGACAGGCCTACACCCTCCTCTGCCAAGCCGGCGAAAGAGTCAGCAACAGCCGACTGTGCCTTCAGCTAAAAGCTGTTGTGCAAGATATTGTGGACTTGCTCTGTACGCTGTGCTCCTGGCTTCTCTGACCCAGCCGGTGAGGTTGCCGAAAAGCTGCTGCGCTCCTCGCACAGTCCTCGCCTTATGGGCATGCTGACATGTGTGATGCTGCGGAGCGGGTTTTGTGGATTGTGGACATCAACAAGACTAACGCACGGCAAGCTCCACTATTACATTACATATCACCGTCTGAGAGTGCTGGCGGCAGTTTCTTGTAGTGCCTGAGCATCGATTACCTCCTTCCTCAGCTGAATCACTGCACGTGGCTACGTCATTTCCCTCAAGTGTAAACAGTCGGTAACAGGAGGTCATCTGCACCATTCTACGTCTACCTTTGTCGCAGGGTGCCTTAGCTCCAAGACAGCGAGACCTTTGCCTACTGTCCGCATTCGGAAGGTGGACGCACAGCTGCCACATGTCATATTGCTTGTACGAGTGCTTCGAACTCATGAGGCGCTCTCTTGCAGCAGTCCGAAGACAATCTCAAGCCAAGAAGCGTTGCCCGCTCTCCCTTCACATCGCTGGGCGAGGCAGATGCCTGCAAAGCCACTGGCATCTTAGCTTCTCTCGTTTGTTAACGCTTTGTGGATCGACCTGGGCTGTACCTGGAGTGAGTTCAAAAGCGCCTGCTGGAATGCTGTCAACGAAGAAGGAGCCAACAAGGAGGCTTCCCATCACACTAAAGGCTTTCTGTATCGCCTCGGTTCAACCTGCACCGAACCATTGCAGCAATAAGCCGCGAGTTGCGAGTGCGTTCGATCGCTTGAAGGCAACTTGGCTCTAGTCTGTCGCGAAGAAAGAAAACATCTTGACATGCGACGATTGCGGCGAAATGGAGCCTTTACGGATAAAACATGCCCTCAGTTTGACCGGGACAGTCCAGGCTAAATGCTCTTGTCACCTCTTGCTGCCCGTAGCCCCGCACAACCAGAAAGCTTCATGGCACCACCGTGTCATGTGCTGGTAACATGCTCCTTTGTCTGCGATTGCTGAGTGCTGCGCATGCCACGAGGGGATAGTGGCAACGGCGGGGCGGGTGGTCGATAGGCTGTGGCGATGCTCTGTGTTCAATGGCCTCGGCGGCTCCTGCCCCACGACCTGGCATGTGGTCCACACCTGGCACAGTTCGGCGCAGTCACTTGCCGGCCTTTTTCGGTCCAAGCCACGGATGCTCGGGCTGGTGCTTTCTAGACAAAGGTCGGCGCGTCGCTCCTGTGGCTGTCAAACAGAGCGTGTGGAAGCCCTCCATCGACTCGAATTGCGAGGCCAGTCTGAATTTAAGACGTCGGCCTGCGTCGCATTTCGAGTTCTGTCCCACTCTGCTAGCTCCCACGCAAGATTGAGCCACAGTGCCACAATACGGCGCACAAGAACGAGTGTTGGAACTAAGCCCAATCCTGTAGCACTAGCAGACCAATAGTTCAAGATCAGCAAAATGCAGACAGCTCACGCAGCAGAACACACAGAGCGAACAAAATTGTGAAGGCGTGGAAACACCCGAAACCCAGTGCAATAGAAGCAAGCACATCAGCAGGTTTAGCAGCAGACCACAAACAACGACACCATAGTGGTCTCTTGGAGCAACATCTATGATCTACAAGTTCAACGTGGCACAACACCACGACACGACAGGAAGCAACAGCTAACGACAGACTCAACACTGTCTGTTACAGACAGCGACAACAAATACGTCAATGGCAGCGAATGTCGGCAGTTGTGCGCCAAACCTTCTTTCTGCCATTTCCTACAGTTGACCACCAAAATTTCGCTCACGACAAGTAGTTGTCGTAGGAACATGGCATCCAAACGCTACAAGCACAGCAGCAATAGCAGCAGCTGGTGCAAGCAGCAACAGTTGCTGCTGCTGCTGCTGCTGGGACGACAATACTACCACTACTGGCTGCCACTTCTACCACTACTGAATACTACCGCTACCACTGCCACTCCTACTACTACTACTACTACTCCTCCTGCTGTTGCTGCTGCTGCTACTACTACTACTACTACTAATACTACTACTACTACTACTACTACTACTACTAGTACTAGTGCTAGTTTTGCTTTGCGATTCGCAAACGCTCAGTAGCGTCCTAGCGTTGGAGGCACGGCGACACCTTTGAGCGCCGGCTTCTCATGGAAGCGCATATTGCCGGAAGTCAACAAGAAACGCCTTAAGCGATTCGAGAGAGTGAGCACCGATCCGAAGACCCAAGCATGCTCAAAATTTGGTTCCCAGAGCTACGAATTGACAAGATGCGAATGTAAAGATTGCATGTGTTGCCACCCGGGCCGACAGCCCCAAGCAGTGGCGAACACGGAACGGAATGGTCTCTCTGTGATGCCTGTACTGGGCCGACATCTGTACAAACACAAAGTTGTCAAGCCAAAGAATGTGCATTCACTGGAGACATGTGCATATGAAAGCTGGACTGAAGCAAACTGGAGTCTGTCATACGGCTTCTCACGGCTCATGTCTTGTGTGGCGAACGAGCAAGCGAGTGCCCAGCAGCTAAGCGATGTGGCAGCGCCGATAGCCGCCGAAACGAACAACCTGACATGACCTTGGTGTCACCCTGAGCATCGAATGTTGATTACAATCAATATTTGCGACGGTTTTTGTATTGATATTGATTTTGGTCGTTTGTGTTGATATAATCAATATTGGTTATCTTGATATTTTTCTTGTCTTCTATTGAAAACCTATATTGATTTTATATATTGATTATGATGGTGCCCCAAGCATGTTTTCATATTGATTTTGTGTGTCCGTTTGTTGTGCTGACAGACCG
>CAJNJA010014101.1:273-12365 GCA_905231915.1 Symbiodinium necroappetens | reverse complement strand
GTCTCTGTGTCTGTCTCTGTGTCTCTGTCTCTGTCTCTGTCTCTGTGTGTGTGTGTGTGTGGCTGCGTAGGTGTGTGTGGCTGTGTAGGTGTGTGTGGCTGTGTAGGTGGGTGTGGGTGTGGGTCGTTCTAGTTTTTTTTTTAGGTTTCAGCTGGGAGTTTAGGTCGTAGTATCCGTCCGGCAAATTGAGATTATGATTGGGGGCCGGAGTGCTGCATCTTCTTATTCCGAGCTTTGTGGTTGCTCCGTAGGACTGTAGCGCCACTATAGCCAGTGCCGAAGAGACTACAAAATCCTTGCATAGGCGTTGGTAAACTCACATTCCTGCGACACTGCAGCCCCGAAGACTGTAACTCAGTATCTTAGCAGCCACATCCTGAGACCACTCCAAGCCGAATAGAACTGGACAGACTTGGAGCGATTTGCCGTCGCCGCCCAGAAACTCCAATACCACGCGAGTGTCAAAAGTCAACATCCCAGCGGGATTGGCTGGAGCACGGCTTACACCTGAAAATGTGCGTGTCACTGGGGTTGCGGAGCTCTACAAACTAAAGAGCTCCATGTCCCCGTGCTGCGTTCGCAGCAGGGCCTAAACCGTGCAGCTACTAGCCCATCCTGTCGCCACACTGCTTCTGGCTGCTTGGGCAACGAAACCAAACCCGCCAGAAGCTATAATTCATCTCACCCTGAATCCCTGGACACTGCTTATGAATCATTCGTAAGATTGTTTATGGTCCCCATAAGTTATTGTATATAAGTTATTGTCTGAACTCCCAACCTTCATTCGAAGTCTTCACCCAGGCGGACAGCTCCTTTCACGGGTGTCCGCCCAGATCTACTTCCAGTCATCTCGCAACGGCAGGCTCGTTGACGGTATCTTTCGGTACAACACGATCCAGTTTGCGGGATTGACGTCGTTCTTTTTGTGAGAGTTGTTGGCTTGGCATGGTGTGAATATAGGGCCTATAGGGCTTCGATACGAGCTTTAGGTGGCTGAAAGACGGCAACACATTCAACCCAAGTGTCCAGAGTCCAGCGTCCTCACAGCGATCTCAGACTGACTACGAAACTTGCACGCCTGTGAGGGCTTATGTTCGGGTTAGTGGCTTTTGTTGGCTTTGTTTACAAGCTCGGTTTTGGAGAAGGTCTCCTTCCTGCCCTAGGCGACTTAGCCCTGTGCTATGCTGAAATCCGTGACAGGCGTGAGGCTCAAATTTATTAAATAAACCCAACACCCCAATGGCACAAAGCGCCCGAACCTCCAGATGTCTCTACAGCCGGAGGCGCTGTACACATAAAGTACGTTCCCCAGGTTCAGGCGTTTGGGAGTCTCGACAAGACCGATGATAACTTATTTCTCCACACCCTGCAGCCAGGTCTCTATCGATAAGAGCATGCTGCCGGCCCTCTACCAACCCTTCCGGGAGGAAAGGAAGCACCCCTATGGCGCCCTGTCATGATCTCTACAGTATTCAGCAGGTACGTATATACACTACGTAAATACATAAGGACATGCACTTATACAAATGCATGTGCAAGTACACACATGCACAAACACACATGCACACACAGACACACACACACACACCCACACTTACACATATACACGCAGAGATACATATAGCGCACATACATACATACATACATACATACGTACATACATACATGCTTACATACATACATACATACATACATACATACATACATATACATATGTATTTGCATACATCCATGCCCATATGAACATACCGACTTGCTTATCTACATACATACATTTACATACATGCATAGTACGCGGACATGGACACATGCATGCACATAGTTGTGCACATAGCCAAATGCATTCATACATACATGTGCACCTGCACACATAGACACAGACAAAAACAAACACATACGTACATATATTATATATATATAATACACACACAGAGACAGACACAGACAGACACACACACACACACGCACACAGACACGTGTACACAAACTCAACCGATGTAGCTGTCAGGACACTACCAGTGCAACATGTAGCCGCGGTTGTGCTATCCGAAAGCAGGGTAAATTGCCCGAATCGACAGCAGCCGGGATCGCCCACTGGTCCCTGCAGTGTCAAACATGTGGGGTTTAAGCCTTGTATCGGTCTTAGGACTTGTAATTTTCAGCCTTCTCGTATGCAAGACAATGGAAAGCCTTTGAAGACAACTCAATCTAGACTCCCTCGGCATCGGCGAGTGAAACGCTGATGCCGGCAAAAATGTCAGCTGCCACCAAGGCCTGGAGGATCCTTCGACGCTGTGCCCGCGCGGGACTTTCAAGCAGCCGCCCGAAACCACTGAACCCTTGTTCAGCCTGGTCCAGCAGGCATTGGGAAATCTGGGCAGGGTTGGAGCTTGAGGCTGCCAGACATCTGAAACTTGGGCCATGACTAACTACTCTGATGTTGGCTCTTGCGGCCTCACTCGATCTCAAGCTGTCTGTACCCCCCCCCCTCCCACCAATCTTTGCACTCGGCTAGTCCGAGAGTTTCCGAAGCCTAAGCCCTGCCAGGCCGGCTGCCTTCGACGTCTCAGATGTCAAGATTTCGCATGAGGCTGTTTCAGTTCGGGCGTTTGTCTTCAAAAAAGACAGAGACGCAGGGTTCATGGCTTTGTCATAGTTGTAGCATGGTGGATGCCTGGTTCCGGGCACGACATCCGAGTCCCGGTGGAAGAGTCGGTGAGCACAGACTAAGTGTGGACACGGCCCGGCACATCTGCAGTAGCTAGAGCGTTTATTGTTCATGTGTACTGAGCTAGTCATTGAAATCCTTGCACTTGTTTTGCCTCTTGCAAACGAGTTGTTGCTCGATGCAAACCTGTCCAAGCTCGCCTGGTAAGGTGAGGTTCCAACAAGTACTGCAGTGGTACAGGCACATGGCTGAGCTTTGTGTCCATGAAGAATGACACCTCTCTTGGTAACCCCCCATCTTTGCCCTCAAGAGTTTTGTCTCAAGGTGGCTTCGCACTCGGCAGGCACTGCTTCCTTCGCACCCGTCTCGTGCATCATGGACTTCGCTCATCACCACGACGGCCGGATGCTCCACGCAGGGCATTCCCACGACATGGAGGGTGTGGACATCTCCGAGGGTGATGCCGGCTTCGCCATGCTCCTGACGCTTCTCGCGGGCCTAGCCACCACGATCGGCGCAGCAATTGCGTTCTGTGCCAATACTGACGACAACCGCGTGTTTGCGATTTGCCTGGGCTTGGCTGCTGGGGTGATGGCGTATGTGTCCTTCTCAGAGATCCTGGACATGACAAATCAGAGCTTCCAGGATGCAAACCTCACTGAGCGGAGTGCTTTCACGTTCGGGACATTGACGGTCTTCGGAGGGATAGTTCTCGCTATGTTGGTGGAGTGGATCGGCATGAAGATCTTTCACAGGCATGTGCGCGAGATTGACGTTGTGATCACTGACGCGCCGGAGCCGGAAGCCCAGGATGCCGCTACCGACAAACCCCTCAGCACCTCTGAGCGGTTGAATATGCTGCAGATGGCCGCATTCTCAGGGATTGCTGTCGCCTTGCACAATTTCCCCGAAGGCATCGCAACCTTCATTTCGACCATGGCCGATCCCAGCTTTGGGCCCGCCATGGCATTCGCCATCGCCATGCACAACATCCCCGAAGGCTTGGCTGTGGCAGCGCCCATCAAAAAGGCTACCGGCTCCAAGTGCAAAGCATTTTTTTGGGCCTTCGTGTCCGGCCTCTCCGAGCCCCTGGGTGGGCTGCTGGGATGGCTGGTCCTCAAGGACGTGCTCGGGCCCGCGACCTACGCTATCTTCTACGGTCTCACGGCGGGCATCATGCTCCACATCTCCTTCAAGAAGCTGCTGCCGACCGCCCTGAAGTACGATCCGAACAATTCTTACACATCGTACTCCTTCTTTGCCGGCATGGCTGTGATGGCAACCTCCCTGATCGCCTTCAGATGGGCTTGATTCGGCATGAGCATCCCGTACCGGGAATTTCGAAGTGCTTTTCCTTTCCGGCACAAACACCACGCGGATGCAACGGACGATCCCAATTTTTGGGAGTAGCCTTCTTTGCCTCTTTTGCCCAGGATGATTTGGCCCTGCGCCCTCGCCGCTCACCAAGTGAGTGCACACTAAGTGTGGGTGCACGGCCGACACATCTACAATCATCTACAGTCTGCGTCGAAGAAATCTGCGAATGCTGCTTCGGTCGAGGGTTACGACCTTTGCTTCCTTCCTGAAGGAATGAATGAACAGCGCTAGTTACGCGAAATGAAGCGGAATCATCTCACACGTGCTTACACAGCCTGATATGTTGCCTATTGCATTCGAACTGTTGCTCTCGCCTGGTACTGCAGCGGTGCAAGCAGATGGCTGAGCTTTGTGTCCATGAAGAATGACATCCCTCCTCGATCTCAAGCTGTCTGTACCCCCCCCCCTCCCACCAATCTTTGCACTCGGCTAGTCCGAGAGTTTCCGAAGCCTAAGCCCTGCCAGGCCGGCTGCCTTCGACATCTCAGATGCCAAGATTTCGCATGAGGCTGTTTCAGTTGGGGCGTTTGTCTTCAAAAAAGACAGAGACGCAGGGTTCATGGCTTTGTCATAGTTGGTAGCACGCATGAGTTTCACATGGGGGGCATGCCTCGTCCCGGGCACGAGATCCGAGTCCCGGTGGAAGCGTCGGTGAACAGGGAAGCCTTTAGAGCTTGAGCTGGATCACATCCTGAGTCGGATTGGGTTTAGGATGACTGGCATCTCTCTGACTGGAAACCATGATACCCGGTTCCAAGGAATTCTTTAGCGAGTGTTCAAGCTCGGCAGACCCAGAGCCCAAGCCCAAAAGCCAAGAGCGAGGACTCCGAAGAAATTGAACCCTGACCCACCACACAAAAGTTATGGGCCATCTGCACCGTACTCGAAGTGCACCAATACGAATGAACCAAACTCAAGCTTTAAACCTGATGGCCCATTCGGCTTGGACAGAGCGCGTCAACCAACAGTCTTCCCAGAGCCTGTAACTGTAACCGTTTTGCCAGAGACCGTAACTGTTGAGATGAAATGAGCTGCTAGGGCCAGCTTGAGTTTCAATATCGGTGGTTAAGATCGTCAGGCTGACCGAGGTTTCTGCGTGTTTCGCCTGTGTTCGATGGGAGAAGAGTAACTAGCCTTTGCTTCGGTAGGAGCGAAGGAGCTGGCCTGTTTGTTAGCTATAGTATATTGACTGTACATAGCTAGTAAATTAGGTAAGTATGTCTGTATGAATGTCGGTTTGACTTGTTTTACTTGTCTTTTCGGTCAAGGAAATGGGTTCGTTGCTTGATGAGTTTGTGGCTGCTGTTTTGGTAACTTCGTGCGCGCCCCCTATAGTCTATCAGGCTCCTGTAAGAAATTAGCCTTTCGAGCTAAACCATATTATATTCCCTGACTAACAAGAAAGCTCTCACCTTGACCCGGAAACCGTAAGCCAGCGGGCACCCCTCACCCTCACAAGATGTCCGTGGTCCCACCACCGACGCACTGTACTTCGTTGCCTGTGGCCGAGTGGAGTCGAGGCGCGCGGTAAGTGCGGTGTACTTGTGGCACATCGCATTGACCGTGTGCCTTAGAATAGTTAGGAGATTTACAATGCACAAGTCACTCCTGGAGTGTGACAAGGCAACCATGGTCTCGACTGCCATGATGGTTTCAGGGAAGTACAAGGGCAGTGCGAATCGTACTGCTCCCGGTATTTTCCTGCAGCCACCTGCCTGACACGACGTTCTGTCCCAGAGGTGATCGACCTGGTCTGATTCAATCAACGGTACAAGGTTCATGTGCATGACGAGGTGTCACCTCGTCTTGCACCATGAACCTTTTTTCGGAGAAAAACAAGGTGCATGTGCAAGCCGAGGTGATCCAGCAACCCAGACCGACGACCGTCCCGTCCTACGTGGTGATCGTGGGTCTGGGGTGCTTGTGGCTGTTTTCGACAGGACTGCCGAGAGATGCCGAGAGGTTGCGGAGCGGCTCGGAGAGCCGCTCGAGCCGCTCCGCGAGCTCTCGGCAGCGATCCTGCCTGCATCTGTGCCGGCCTGGATATCGCAGATCTCAGAATGAAAAAGATGTGCCTTTGTCTGTCATTGGCTGTTACACTGAATATACTTTGTCAATGTTTGTAGATGTTATTGCAATATCTGTCTTTGTCCAATGTCTGTCAAATGTATGTATATGTCAAATATCTAATACATGGAGGAGCTGAACAGCTTTCCATGGTCCGACAAGCAGCTTTTAGGTAACAGTAGAGTTTTGCATGGAGCTTGAGAAAACCCGTGTTCGAGACTAGACTTGGGGTTCATTTATGCATATGAAGATTTGCGTGTGGTTGAGACCCCATACTTAGTATCATTTCGGGTCATCCCATGATGTGGTCATCTCCAGCAGAATGCGACAGGACGCAGGCTTGCCTCGTAATGGAGAGCTGTGAGTGGCAAAGCCATCACGCCATGAATGGCTTGAGACCCTAGAGCTTGCAGAGCAATTCAAAGGTTGAAGCATGCGGCCCTAAATTTTTTTGCGACATGCGCAACCTCAAGCCCGAAACCCGGAACTCCAGACCCCAAACTGCCACCCCGCCAGACCTGCCCAGCTAGCATCATGTGTTGGTTGACCGGGGTTGGCTTTCCAGAATCACATGACTCATGACCAGTCACATCCCACTAAACCCCCGACAGCGCCCATTCTGCCCAGATTCCACACGTTTCTCAGCCGCCCTGCGTATCCTCCCGCTAAATGAGGCCGAAGACCTCACTCATCTGAAAGCCATTCCATGAAGCCCCGTGCCGCGGCTTCCGGGGAACCTCCTCACCACTAGCAGTGGACCTCATGTAAACAATCACGCAGCCTTTCGGTGCAGACAATACTCGACTATCGTTTCTCTAAACGAGAACCCCTGGCCCTGACAGCCAACCCTGGCCTCAAAACTGAATCCCGATTCCCACAGCTTAAATTTCTCGCTGACACGTTCAAGTTAATTCCACCCTATTACATCGAAGTGGGAAAGGCTGCAGCGGGGTGAGGGTTCCAGGATGTAAATTCGCTTTAGTGCCACTGCTGCTACTTGCTGCTTTACCGGACGTCGAACTTAGCGAGTAGCCAGTGGCCGTTTTGCAGTTCAGTAACGCAGCTGCCCACTTGCCATGTCTTGCATAGGCTTAGTACTAAAAGCATCAGGTCAAGGTGCCTTCGAACCAACGTCGCCATTTCGTAAAGTAGTCCCTCGGAGCGTGCACACCGGCGGGAAGCCATTCCGAGCATGTGGTAATGAGCATGGACTTATCTCAAGTCACTTGATGTTGTGTCTGTGCGCGTGCACATCGGGTTAAGCACTTCGGAGTCGAACCTGAGAGGCATCCAAACCTCAATTCTTCCAGAGTCTACACCGGGGGCTAAGCAGTTCGGTGGTTGGGGAATGGCTGGTTTCGATGTGCTGTGATGCCACTGATATCAACACTGAAATCATGGACATTCCCAACTTACGCGATTGCTGCTTGTACATGTCGAAAGTGTGTGTACATGGTGTTTGATTGCTAAACTCGCAGAGTTTTGAAGGCTTTGGGACACAGTCTCCTAACAACAAACACGGCGCCTTGATATAAAAATCCTAACTTTAGATGTCCGCATAGAACAGGAATGCACATGGGGAAAGCGACTTGCAACTATGCTTTGTGGTGTGGCTTCATGCTTTCTCGCGTGACAAAGCTGCGTCGTGACTTCACGCGCCATGGGGCGACATGAAGCTGCTCCTGGTAACAAGGAGTCAAAACTGAAACTTGCTGTCTGTTGGGTTGGTGCTGCTTTGTGACGGCTTTCGGTTTGGAGCTGCGGCACGCTGGTGGGGAAGGCCTTCTTATTCTTCTCGTGCACAGACGGGAACCCAACTTGATCACTCAGAGGAACCAGTAAGCCAGTAAGCGAGAGAGACTTCTAAATTGTAAACCGTAACTGGTGGCTCGAGCAACACCAGGAACTTTCTACCAACCACTGCTTCGAACATCCGTCCTCGGGCCTCTGCCGCTGAATTTGAGAGGACCGCTTTTCCATAGTCTGCATGCCAGAGGAGCTCCCGGGCGCGCCATCTAAGGAAAAAAGATGCCTAGGTTCCGAGCTTGCGGTATGAGGAGTTGTTGGGTGTTCGTGTCGGGGTGGTTTTTGCTGAGGATTTACTTTGCCGCCATTGCAAGTTTTATGTTTTCAGGTTAAGCTTCAAGCATGTTCAAGGATGTTCAAGGTTTGCGGCTCGGGGTATCTTGGCCTCCGGGTATACACAGGGTAACCGCCTGGTCAATAAATCCTTATTTTTTGATCTTGCGACCCCAGTACAATCGTGTCGAAGGCAAGAGGCTGAAACTTCGGCAACAAGACTGGACGGGACTGATTATACAAGGCATCTGAGGTCAGGCTCTGTACTTGGATGACTTTTTGGGGAATCTCGACTAGTTTTGGCAAAATAGGAGAGTCCTCACTTTTCAGAAACCCCTAGCAGCATGCCAAGCTTATAAAAGGCCTCGAGCAGGAACCCAAGTTGCAGAACCCTGCATAGGAGCGGATTCGGTTCGGGATCCTTGGTCTTCAGCGAGGTCCGATGTCGCATGGCAGCTCATAGGTTTGTAAGCATAATTGGCTGTCAGCAGCACAGGACCCCATACAGCCCAGCCATACTCGGCACACCCATCCACAACCTTGGCAACCCAGCAGAAACTCGCGAAATCAAATCCGCCAGAGTACCTTGGCTTCCAGGCACCGCCTGGCCTCGCCTCCAGCACCCTCTCCCGCCACTTGCGACGGAGTTTACGTAGGTCTTCTGCTCAAGGTTGGCCAGGGTGCTTCAGTTTGTGGGCGGCGATCTAGACTGCATGGCCGGTGTGTTTTACGGACCAGGGATTTTGGATGATGCACCGGGACACTAGAGGGCCTGTCGGTCGGGTACGTTGAATGATGTTGAATCGAACGTCTTCCTGCAGTTCTCGCAAAGCGAAGGACCCATGATAAACGTACTATGGCGTGTTTCGAAGTTTTGACCTCACTGTCCCATACGAGATTGATAGCATTTGTAGACCTGTAACCTATACGCCTATAAGCCTGACTTAGCAAGAACCTTAGCCTGTAAGCAGACTAACTCTCTTCCCTTTGGGAGAGTTCCTGGAGTCCCAGACCCAACGCATTATCATTATCGCAAGAGCGTCTATGGCAAACCTAGACCCGTAAACACGCATCCACACTGAGAGACCCCTGAACTCCCATCTTTGAGGCTTCCGTAGTCGCGGAGCAGCTGCCTCAGCTTGTTTGGTGGTTGAGGGCGCAGATTTACGTGGGCTGGAACGTTTCCACGGTAGCTTTGAGAGCATGGCTTATCCTGCTGCGGACAGCATATGGCTTCGGTCGGAAAGCGTGACAAGGGCTGTTGAAGTGCTCCGGGCCAGCAGTAGTGTTACGATGTGTCCAGGCATGTCATGGAATGCTGACTGAGCGGTAGCTTTGAGCATGTTGTCTCACGGTGACTGAATAGTTAACTCCTGGCATATAACATCAAGCCTTGATCACGCAGCCGCAGACACATAACCGAACTGAGAGCTTTAGCCGGACTCAAGCTTCACCAGGACCAAGCAGCTTTCACGAACATTGGGCCTTCACATGGCCGGTGCAAAGCTGGTGGTTGTGGTGGTATTGTCTGTGTTGCTGTGGATGGTGCTGGCAGTGGGATTGACACCAAAATCTTTGCTGCTGATTCTGTTGGTTGTGGTGGTAGCTGGTGAAGATGGTGAAATGAAGAAGAGAATTGCGACGTTGGGACGGGGACCAGCAGAATGTGGAGGCTTCTAACTGCATGATATAACCCACCACAAACAAGGAGACACATGTGTGCTTATGATTCCTGTTTGTGTGGGTTTGGGATCCTGAGAGCGACTACAGTGGTGAAGCCTGACTGATAGAATGAGGTAGATGGTCTAAAACGTTGAAGTGCAACCCCTTAGCCTCAAAGTTGAGCTAGAAGAGCCAGCACCAAAATTCTGTGCACCTCCAATACTACGTTTGCAGCTTCGGGTGCATAGTCCAGGCGGCCGCTGACCAGAGATGACTCTTGGCTTGGTCATCGTGCAATGAAAGACTAATGAAAGTCTTTACTTAAGAATCTGCTTGCAGGTTCGGTATCTGAGCGGCAGGCTTCGCAGAAAACATTGAACGTAAAGCACCGCACCTTGTATCGCACATCCCAGATGCCAATCCTGTGACCTTTGCTCTCAAGTTTATGGAGTCGCAATGCCGGCAGGATCTTCCCAGCTTTCTCCCAATCTTCAAGCGTTGTAAGGCTCCTGAGGCTGCATAAGTTACGGCTCATTGTCTACCCTGAGTGTGGATTTGCGACTAGCCTTGCTACATGCAGTGACGCGGGCTGGGACCTGTGGTAGGATTTGTACCTCAAGGAGACAAGTTGCGGAGGATCCCGCTTGAGGGGTTTTCTGGTGATTGCACTTGAGAGAGGGGCGAAGCAGGTCCTAAGCAGGTGACGACAGAAGGAAACTGCAGGAGGAGAGGCGATGGACATGCCGGCCGGAAGACTGGGCAGGAGTGGTTTGACGGAAGGTCGGCACGCGACATCCGGCTCGCTGACTTAGAGGCTGGCGAGCTTCGGTGCGGCGGTGCACATTTTCGAGTAAAGCGCATTCTTTGCATAGTCCTGCTCGAGCGCGTTTCCGAACTTGGTGCTTCGAGCCCCCGCCGCATTTTCTGGCCGGCCACACTGTTCGGCCCCTTTATGGCTCCCGGATGTTTTCATCTTTCAATCGTGCTCGCGCCATGGTCTCGTTTGCGCTATCGATGCGGCTTATGTCTCTACCCCCGAAAATCGTTTCCCGTCGAAGTCGTGCTCCCACCGCAGTGAGAGCATTTTGGAGTCTTGGGCCGGCCGTATTGGGGGCCTCAGAGGTGCATCTTGAATTTACTGGGGCTGCTGGGTGTTCTGTGTTTTCACTGCTCGGGGCCTGCGGTGGTATCATTTAGGGTTTAGGAAGTCTTGGGTTAAAACCTGGTCAAGTATCAAGGTTTCGAATTGGTTTGGGGTTGACGGCATGGCCTTGACAAGGAGATGGTCCAGCCGGATCCTGAGCTACATTGCTTTGGCCGCGATATGGCATAGGGGGTTGAGCATGGTCCTCAATCGCGATCCCGGGGCGAGAAGCTATGAAGCCCGACACCCTCAGGGCTCACTCTGCGGCGGTGTAAAACTCCCTCGAACCCTTCAGGTAGCATCCTGGAAGCTTCCTGTGAAGCAATGTAGAACAGCTTGAACTTTAGATCCCAGACAAGCAGCCTGAACTGAACTTCAAGTCCCATGAAACTAGGGTATGTATGTACATATACATACATACGTTCATACATACATACATACATTCATACATACATACTGAGTGGTTGAACCCCTGCAGCCCTTAAGAAGGACTATGGCAAGATTGTGCTTGAGCACTTAGCAGCGACCAGTAGCGAGATGTGGTTGAACATCCCTGGCTAGGGCCAGGGAGCGTGCACGGCAACCTACCTAATTCACCACGCGAGACTTCGTCCCACACTGGGAGGAAAGCTGTGCAACGAGACTGAGGTCGGGTAGGCTCGTCTCTTCGGGGGCTGAGGTGCGGCTCTCAAGTCGTAAAGGACCTCCTGAATCAAGGTTCACTACTGTATTGCTTTTTGTTGATAAGGGGCCCTGGTGAGCCGGCTTTCGTATTCTAGGGACTTCACGGCTCGGGGCTACAGGAGTGGTTCGCAACACCCAGACAGTTGCAAAAGCACGTTCCCTAAGCCAAGCTTCAGAGTTCGGCAAAAACGGCTTGCATAAGCAAGCCAATCGCAGTCTAGGATGTTCAGGTTTGTTGGGGTAGGTGCTCCATCCAAAAACCGGACACCTGGAATCTTCTGGAGGAACTTGCGATCAGGTGTGGAGTGGGACTGCTCGAAAGCAGATACATCGTTGAAAAGCCGAACTGTCTTGAAAGGTGTATGTGTTTGTGTGTATGTGTATGTATATACACATATCTATCTATCTATC
>CAJNJA010014100.1:0-12365 GCA_905231915.1 Symbiodinium necroappetens | reverse complement strand
AGTTTACAACCGTCATATACACTAATGTTGGAAATCCTGTCGCTACTGACATGCACAAAGAACTCAGGGGAGGGTGGTCCGACCCCCTCAGCCTTAAAAAAAACGAAATAGGTGGGCCACCTATTTCCGACCCCCCCCCACCCCTCCCCCCCTTAAGGGGGGGGGCCGTCATACATACATGCGTAAAAACGGTGGTCGAGCTGGCGTTCATGTAACATGTGCAGGAATTCTTTGTCAGTAGTTTTAGCAGAAGCAGCCGTGGCAGCGGCGGATGCGGCAGTCGCACTGACGGCAGCAGTTGCAGCAGCTACACCAGCAAGTGCAGTAGCAACCGCATCAATTAGTTGTCGTGTTTCTAGCGCTTGTAGAACCAGCTCCGGCACCAGTGGACATGAAAAACATTGAAGCAGAAGTGGCGCTAGTGTTTTTGGTGTTGCGGTTGCGACGCAAATGTACGCTGTGGGTAAGCATGTAGCGCTGCATCCTCGAGCGGCTTCAACCCTGAACTTTCATTCAGACCGGGTGTCCGCTCTGTACGAGCACATAACAATTTCACTCACGGCAACGACGCCTTGCCCCATAATATGCATATCTCGTCAAAAAATATGTTTAGGTGCTGTTTGGGGATCCCACAGCCCTTGTCAGCATTTGCCGGCAGGATATGGCGCCTACTTCGGGCGCTGAACCTGGCCGACACATTGAGGTGCAGTGACGTGGGTTCATGTACAGTTGTGGGTTCATGTGCAGTCGTTTTTGTTGTATGAGTTGTGCACGTCGGAAAACGGTTTCGAACACATAGCGATGTAATGAAAAACGCAATGTAGCACGCGTGCCGCTGATTGCCGCTGCTTCATTGCATGGGACAGGATATTGGTGGCGCTGTGGATCGCATACTCTTTTGGGCGGGCAGCCCTCCGACGTGCATCGGGCCGCTCGGGTCAGCATGAGCTTCTGAGCAAGGCAATCATTACTTAAGCAATGTTTTTGTAATTGTGCGGCACAGAAAGGGTGATTCTTGCTTTCATCAGACGCAGCTGCAGCCTGAACCAAGAGAGGGTGACTCAGGCGTCACCGGTGGTGACAAGCAAGGCGGTCGGCGGCGGCGCCGACCGACCACCCCGATCGGCCCTGACGAAACTTTGGGCGAGGCAGGTGCATTGCACCTGATTTATGACGATTGCTCGTGTTTCTAGAAGTCTTCGGCATTGGACACGGCAAGAGCTTGTTTCAGCAGGACATTTTTTCGGACCTTACGGCCAACCGTTGTTTGGAGCATCTTGGCTGCTTAACACGACTGGAACTTTGACAACATGATTCTTGGCTGTTGAATGCTCAGGCTAACATCCCGACTGCCTGGCAGCATTGCCAAAATTTTCCGGCAATCTGGAGATGGTGAGGGTTGGTCCGGTTTTTGCTCAGCACCTCGGCATGGTCCAATCGTGTTTTCGCAACATGGGGCCTCGCTGGTCATAGTTCTCAGCTCAGCGGATGAACACCCCTTGCGACCACGCGAAGTCCACGTGACACTCCGACGTGGCTCCAGCCACAGTGTGCAAAAGTGAGTGTCTTTCGACCCGCCAGGTCAAGCATGCTTTTTTGTCGCACCGGAAGTCTCTAAGCATCGTTGTTTTCCATTATGAGACCCGCAGGCCCCAATTTGCATCTCACGCCCTGGTTTAATCGTGAGTGTTGTGATGCATTTTGTTGATGTTTCCAGTCTGCATCCTGAGATTGCGCATCCCAAACTTACGGAGCTTTAGTTTTGGTAGAGTCCTTCTACTGTCTCGTGTGTTGCCTTTTGAATATCAGCTGCTGAAAGGAGTACCTCAGCCAAGTATTCATAAATGAACGATTTTGCTTGACTAACCCGTGCCGCCTGCCTACCACTTCAACCCACAGCCTTTGTCCCCAAGCTTTGCCCGAAACTGCCAGTGTTGCACCATTTGCACCCCGAAAATTCACAACCGAGTCCTGCAAACCTGCTTTCTTAGGTGGCTTTGCATGTAAGTGTTTCGGTGGGGCTTCCGCTGGAAGCAGCGTCGATTTCGGGGTTTTCCTTTTGAAAATGAAGGCCAATGCAAGCACTGTTTGCACGAATAATGTGTTTCTTAACGATGAGGTGTGCAAGAGGCCGCTGGAAGTGACTTGGCAATCAAGCATGTTCGGAACGTTTGCTCGGGGGTCTTTTGGGAGGTTGGTTGGTTGTTGGGTTTGTGCGTTTACGTTCAGGTTTGGGGCTGATGACCCGGATGCCAAAAGGATGGATGAGTTCAGGGGCCGTGTCGAGTTTGCAGACGCACGAACTACCAGTCGTGATTCCGGCAAAGGTCAAAATCGTGGATCGCAGCCGTGCTCAGCGAGCGAACGAGGTTCGGGCCGTCAGATACGAGTTCAGATACGGTTGCTGTTCGCGGTGTCAAGACTGTAACCGTCAATCACACTCACTGGCTGGTTGCCTACATCATACTGAAAGTACACATGTTCGAGGGCATGTCCCGCATGCGTAATTCAGATGCTTTACAACGCTGCATCCCGGCCGTACCGGTGGTTCAACATCTACTATGCCACCCAGGTGGCTCCACATCGGCGCGGGCGCTATGCCTTCGTAATTTGCTTGTGGGGCTCTTCCAAGGACACTCGCTTCCTGGCGCAAGCTTGTAACGACGGAGATGCCCTCCGACTAGCCGAGCTTGCAGTGCAATGGGCATCGGTTGCACAAGCACGGCAGCCATCTTAAACCTTAAGCCGCAACCCATACTTGGAGCCGATTGCTTTGCCTACCTTGAGGGGTGGGTATGTATATATATATATATACATATACATATGTATATATATATATATGTATATTATATATATATATATCTCTCTCTCTCTCTCTCTCTCGAAAGTCAGTAGAGTCCATTGATTGCCAGGACTATGTGCTTGGCGCCTTGGTGCTGGGAAGCTCGGATCTCGAGTAAGATCAAATCCTGTCATGATCATGGAAGAGTGTTTTAGCTTGAAGGTTTGAGGTGCACTTGTGTCATGAAGTGCAACTGGCCGCAATAAAGGAACACGATTACTAGTTTATCATGTCGACCCCGATACTGGTGGCGGGCATGAGCCGCCTTTCAAATTGCACACTCCCATCTTCAAGGTTCGCGCATGATCTGGCTGGCAATGATTTGTCGCTTCTAGACCAGTGAGGTTCTAGAGCCCAAGCTCCTGGGTCAAGAGGGTTTCGGCCTTGACTTCCGGGTTGTACGTTGTAAGTCAAGCAACTTCAAGCATGCAGGCCCCATCTTGAACCCCGCGCATGATGAAGCAGCGAATGCGATGCGATGAGTTGGAATGTGAAACCTGCGATGTGGATGCCTCACAAAGTTCCCTGTTGTCGCACATGCTGTGGAAGACCTCATCGATGCATTGTCAGATGAACATCAGACAGCCCATTTCGAGGAGCACCGGGGTTTCGAAATGATTGCTGTTTGCAATGCGGCAAGATTCGGCAAGATACAGTCTCGGTACATCCCGCTTCTCCTCCTCCTCCTCCTCCGACCTCTCCCCTCCCAGCAATTCAGGATATTCCATCAAGCGGACCAAGACGCAGAACACATTGGTTTGTCTGCATGCCGACGATGTTCCGCCAGAGTATGCAGCCTTGGCTGAATCTTGCTGTGTTGTGCACCGCGAGAAGTGATCCGTTTCAACAGGTTTGCAACAGCACATGTTTTCGTCAAGTGGTCGCGAGTGCTATTTCTTGGAGGCGGCCAAATACCCCTAAGGTTGAGCTGCTGCAGTTGTTTTGGGAATGCCGCGTGGTGGACCATATCGAGGCTCATTGCCAGTGCAACGTTCAGTCGAGCTTTTGCCGTCATTCGGTTGTCTGGGCTTTTGTCTCTGCAGCTTGCCACTGTGCTGGCATTGTTGATCTACACCTTAGGTCAGGACTTCACCTCGACACCTGCCCGCTTCATCATTCTATGGCCAACAAAACCTAGGATATGTAATATAGGGGCGCAAGGCATCGTCCACATGCCGTTCGTGGCCAGGTGAAAGCAGCCCGGAGACTTAGCACGGATGATGCTCTGGCCGCACCCTAAAGCAAAACAGACGACCCGAGCATAAACCCCAAATAGCAGCTTCCTTGGCTATCAAGAGCTCCTGCAGAATCAATCTTCCTTGGGGATTCCCATAGCGCCAAAGAGGCACACACACACACATCTTTTTGTTTAAGCCCAGACGGAAAACTGCAGGCAGGTACCTATATTTGGCGCCTTAGAGTCGAGATGCAAATCTAGGGGGGCCTCGAAAAGCATTGAGAGAGGTGCAGGTCGAAGTCATGTTTTCGGGTTTCAGAGTTTACGGGTTAGGGGTTTAGGGCTTCAGGGGCTCCAAGCCCGGATGCAAAAAGGGTTTTTATAAAAATCTTGAATCCTAACACCCGATACCCTAAAAGCCTTTAAAACCACAAAAGATCCGAGGACTACATCGAGGAGTCGAGGTTTTTCAAAGTCTTTACGAAGCTTCGCGCGCTGGAGCAGACAGACTTTGAGAAGGCGACTTTGGGATTTTGGTGTTACGGGGCATTTGGGGTTTTAAGATGTTGGGGCTTTAAGGTTCTAGGGTGACTGGTGGCCCAAAAGCACCAAAGACTCTGTGTAGATTCCCGAGGTTTGGGGACCTGAGGACTCAGCAGACGCAAAAAGGTAGTGCTTCCCAGGTTGTAAGGGCCATGTTGAGATGATATAGGTTGGTTCTATGGTACATGATAGTTCTTATGGGACTGGTTTATAGACTTATTATGAGTTGTTGTATGAACGCTCTAGGGTTGTAGCATGAGGGCCGTGACCTGTGCAGGTTCTCGTCATGGACATCGACTTGTTAGCTTCTTGGCTTTTGGTGCTGCATTCTTTTTTCTTGGGGCCAAGTGCGGTCTGTGTGGTACTGTAAGGTGGTGGTGTTGGTAGTTGGAGGCAGTCGCAGGAGCAATGTCTTTGAGCTGGGAACATTCAGACTGCCAAGGTGCTGTCCAACATCGACGACTTGTTCCAGTTCCCGGCTCCAGCTGGAATGAAGCGTGGGATGAACAAGGGCCGGTGGCCATACAAGCACGGCCGCTCGGGGGCAGATTCGGAGTTTCAAAACGAGGGCGCTGTGGTTCCGGCTGTTGTTGCATTGCAAGTTATTGCAGGCCAATCCTATCGGTAGGGTTTGCTTCGGCTGTGCATTCTCCGACGCAGTTGTGGGAACCCTTGACGCAGGAAACCTCGAAGATTTTCAAAGGACCCGCGCCAGTATGGAAAGCTGAAGCCCTGCGTGGGCTCGAGGCATCACCTCAATGGAATCCCGAAGCTCCCAAGAGAACTGCAATAGTCGAAGGGTGCAATACCATAAAGACCCGACAAGGACGTCTAAAGTCCCTAAACCTTGGCTTAATCCCAAAGCATCTACGAAGGTGACGATATCGACGGCAACACGCTCTTGGGCTGCAAAGTTGTTAATATAGGGGCCTGATTTATTGCCAACTTACTACTATTCCTTAAAGTTCCTAGTGCAAGTATAGTGGTACACACCCCCAAACCTATTCCAAGTATTACGGCCCCTAAACTATAGAACCCTTTCAAGGAACCCGTGTAGGACCAATCTTCTGATACACGTTGGCAATAAAGGTATGTGTAGTGCAAGAGTCGAAAGAGTTGCCAATACTGTGCCCTTACATTCCTTTTCAAAACTATATCATAATCTGAGTTCAATGTTCTTCCCTCATATTCCCCAAAGTAACTATACCAGAATGACATAATGTAAGTCAAGGATCCTGCTGTTTCTCTGTCGGGTCGGATCGGGACCTGGTGGATTTCGGGCTTTCGGGAAAACGTGTGCAGTCTATAAAAAATGTAAGTTCCCTCGGTCTGGTGGGGGTCTGCGATGATTTTGATGTGGCGGCCCGACTAATTAAATTGCCAATATTGTTCCATCACAAGTGCTGCTGGTGGCCTTAGCTTGGCACTCAGGGCAGAGGCCGAGCCCTTTGTCAAACCAATCTACTCTAAGTTAGGGTAGTCTACTCTGAAAACCTATTCCATTATTCACGTCCAAAATTGCAATCTTGAGTCTTTCCAACTCCAGTCCGCAGTTTAAGGTTTATGGGCAAAGCGAGTCGCATGTAACAGTTTCGGTTGGTGCCGTCCCAAGAACAGGATTCGGTTCCTGCCTGCGCCTTTTGAACACGGATCTTAGTGATTGTCTTAAATGTGGCCTGCCAGGGGTGGCCCAGTAGTCGGGAACACGGCCAAATCAGGCCCGAAACAGCATCCGAGAGACCGGGCAGGAAATGTGCCCTGATTCTTGGGTTGTTGCACATTGGCATCTACCCGAAACCCTCAGTTGTTGGCAGCCATCTTCACAGGGTCATCCCTGAGCAGCCAGGTTCTTCGGAGGTCGCAACCCAGGCAGTGCGCACTCTTGGGGTCAAGGCCGGATGTAGGTTAGCGGTTAGGCCTTAAGGTTGGCAGGTGCGAAAGGGCTTTGGTAGAAGTCTGAGGGGTCACCACCCAAGGGCCCGCAAGTCTCTCCTCACGACGAGAAAGTACCCATGCTGCTGCTCCTCGCCTTAGTACCCCTACTCCTACTTCTATACTACTGCTGCGGCTGCGGCAACTAACTAGCACGATTGATGTTCTTTCTGTCTTGTGACTAATCCTACTGCTGATGCTGCTACAATGAGTACTGCTGCTGCTGCTGCTGCTGCTACTACTACTACTACTAGTACTAGTACTAGTACTAGTACTAGTACTAGTACTAGTACTAGTACTAGTACCAGTACTACGACGACGACGACGACGACGACTACTACTACCACCACGACCACCACCACCACCGCCGCTGCTGCTGCTGCTGCTACTACTACTACTACTACTAGTATTGCTTTTGCTACTACTAGTGCAGCGCGATCTAAACGCATCAGCGCATTTGTGTAGACAGCCAATGGCAAGAAGGGGATAAGAGTGATAAGAGCATGTGAGGCAAAGGAGCAAATCTTTGGAAGGTGCCCAGAGCATTTAAACAAAGTGGCAAAACGTTCGAAAGGCACTAGAGTAGCCGAGAAAAAGGATGGAAGAGCGTTTGAACACAGGGGGACTAGAGCAAGTGAGAGAAGGGAGCAAGCCGCTCGGAAAGGGATCGGAGCGTTTGTCAAGAAGGAGCAAACCGCTAGAAATGGACTAGAGCATTTGAAAAAAGGGGCATGCCGCCCGAAAGGGATAAGAGCGTTTGGGCAACAAGCCAACCGCTCGAAAGTGTTCGGAGCTTTTGAGAACAACGGGAAAGCCGCTCGAAAGGGATTGGAATTGTTGAGAGAAAACGAGCCAACATAGCGAAAGGAATAAGAGAGCATGTGAGACAAAGGAGCAAGCCGCCCGAAATGGACTTCGAACAGAGGGAGCAAACCGCCCGAATGGGACTAGAGCATGTGAGAATTTGGAGCAAACCGTTCGAAAGGGACTGGAGCATTTGAGATCATGGAGGAAACCGTTTGGAAGGGACGAAAAGTTTGAAAAGAAGGAGCAAACTGCACGCGCACGACTAGTGACTAGAGCATTTGACAGAACAAGTTGCAAGCCAGTCGAACCGGACTGGCGCATTTAACCGCTGAGAAAAGCGAGCCAAGCGCTCGAAAGGGACTAGACTACATGCGGCAAACAGGAGAAATTGGTAGGCATTTGGGAACCAGGAGCAGGCCGCTCGAAACGGACAAGAGCATTTGAGCAAGAGGAGCACTGTTGGCAAGGGACTAGGGCAATTCAGAAACAGAAGCAAACCGCCAGAGAGCGCTTGGGACAAAGGAGCATGCCGCTCGAAGGGGACAAGGGCGTTTGAGGAAAGGAAGCGACCGCTCGAAAGAGACTAGAGCAGAGAATGGAGCAAACCATTTGCGAGGAACAGGAGCATGTGAGAGCAAGGCCGCGCCGTTCGAAAGGGCTTAGAAGCGCATCTGGGAAAAGGGCATTTGAGAAGAAGGAGCCAGCTGCTAGACAATGCAAAGAGGCTCGAAAGGGATTAGATCCTTCAAGAACGAAAAGCAGCAAAACGCTTAGAGCATTTTGGAAAAGCGAACAAACCGCTCGAAACGGACTTAAGTGTTTGAGAAAAACGGAGCAAACCGCTCGAAAGAGGTTGAGCCGGAAGCACCTCTTTCGGAAGGGACTAGAGCATTTGAGAAAATAAGGCCAGCCTCTCGAAAGCCATTAAAGCGTTTGAGAGAGGAGGAAACTGGGCAATCCGCTCGAAAGCCAAAAAGGCATCTGAGAGAGAGGAGGAAACCGCTGGTGAGGGACCCGAGAGTTTGCGAAAAAACAGGAGCACACCACTCCAAAGGGACTGGGGCATTCGAGAAAAAGGAGCAAACCGCTCGGAAGAGACTAAAGCATTTGGGAGAAAGGAGCAAACCCAGGGACTATAGAGCATGTGAGGAGAAGGAGCGCGCTCGAAAGGGATTAGAGTCTATTAGAGCAGAGCGTTTGAGAAAGAGGAGTAGTAATTAAGCCGCTCGAAAGGGACGAGCATTTGTCAAGAAGGACCAGGCCGCCCGAAAGCGATGTAGAGCATGCGAGAAAAGGAGCAAGCCGCTCGAAAGGAGCGTTTGAAAAAAGGAGCAAATCGCTCGAAAGGGACTGGAGCGTTTGAGACCATGTAGGAATAAGGAGCACGCCGCTCGACAGGGACTAGATAGAGCATGTGCCAGATCTACTCTTTGTCGATTCGTAGATATAGCGAGACTGAAATCAGACACTGTAACAGTGATTGGAAAAGGAACAGGCGCCAACAGGTGCAAACACCCAGAATTGCCCAGAATGATAGATCCGAGCTTCGTCTGCCTTCCGATTTCTTCACCGGCTCACCGGCTCTGAACCTTCAATACAGCCTACTTGTGCAAGCCCCACCATAGCCTAAACTAGTGCCTAAAGTCGGGTTTGGTGCGAATTTCAAGTTCGTCCCAGTGCATAAATGTCCACGTAGGTGGCGGGGATCAGCAGCTACCTGACCAGGAACCGGCATCAACGCGGGGGTGATGCTGCTCGAGCCCAATGCTGCCGAGTTCCAGATCATGCAGGTCAGACGGTCAGGTGTTATTCTTTAAGTGGCAGATGATTGTACATGTAAGCATTTTGCATGTCAGCTCCTTGTATTCTCATGCCAGCAAGCTCTTTCACAGCCCCGAAGGATAAACTCTAAACCTACTAGGATCGTGGCGGACAACACGCTGAACCCCTCCCTCCTAGATTCGCTCATGCTTCCTCCGGGCCATGCCAAAGGGCCACTTTCTGCAACACTTCAAGGTCAAGCTCCAAGCTTGATTCAGACTGTAACCTGTCTTCTTCCACGCCGAAGTTCAACTCTGAAAGTTTATAAGAAAGACTTGGGCATCTGATAGTTGGATTGAAATTTTGGGACAGCCGTGAACTTTGAAGCTACGGAAAAATGTGCCGGCTAGCCTCTTCCCACCCAGCTTTTCGCGGCATCCCAGAAATGTCTTGTATGCGTTTGCAGCTTCAGCTTCACACCCTTCATACCGAGATTGATGCATTCTTGTGAAATCTCTTGATTGGAAGTACGAGGATCCTAAACAGGAGGGTGGGACCTCGAGGAATGCATCACTCGCTACGGGTGACGTATCCCTACCTTCGAATGACTTCCAATGTGTCTTAGAGTTGTGAATCTGGGATAGTTAGGATTAGAGCATCAAGATCTTGGAGTTGTTGGGGTGCATCGTGGGTTAACGCATTTACTTTCAGCATATCCTTTGTGTTGGTCCCGCTTCATGGACTCATAGCTCCCTGTCTTGCTACGAGCTAAATAGACAGCCACTTGAAGCCCAAAACGCCCGAAAGCCGAGCTTAGATTTGCCCTACACCACCTTAAATCTGAACTCTGCGAACCCTGCCGTCACCTTCACTGGGAGTAGGTGCAGGAAATCCAAAACCCCTTGCAAGAAAAACCCGGGACCGTGTGGGAGGAGGAACTTCTGGAGCCTTACCATCCAGCACATGTCCGCGGAAATGGACCCGAACAGGCATGCTTTGCGACATTTTGGGTTCGTGGGCTGCAGTGGAGCGAGGTGTTTCGGGTTTTGGGTCTTCAGGGGTGAGAGATAGCCATGAAAGCAGCGTCGCATGGACACCGCATAACATGGGATGTGTCGAATAACCCTGTGCGCACTGGCTTCAGCGGTGTGTCCTCAGACTGCCTCCGTGCGCAAGTGCTCAGAAGCGAGCGAACCCAGGGCTCGTTGCTGCATGGTATTGCTGGGTATTGAAGCGATCGCAAGCCTCGATGTTTTTTTATTGCGGTTATGATGGTGATATTGGTGGTCATGATGATAGCGAAGGTGATGTTTTCGAAGCGCTAGTGTCCGATTGAGCAGCTACTGTGGCCTGCAATGGCCGATCTGTCTGTTCCAGCATTGAAACCTCTGTAGGCCTCTGGTGGAATCGTGGCTCCCTCGCAGCCAATCTGGCAGGACTACCTGAGCCGGTTCTGGGCCGACCGACCCTGGCGCCATATCTCAGTTGCTGAGCTTGGTTTCGATGCCATGTTTATCTGCTATCGTAGCCGTAGTAGAAGTAGCAGGAGCAGGAGCGGCAGTAGCAGCCGGAATGGTGTGGTAGTGGTGGTAGTAGAAGAAGAACTAGTAGTACTAGTTGTTGTTGTGGTTGTTGTTGTTGTTGTTCTCATTCTTCTTGTTTTTGCAGCAGCCGTTGTAGTGTGTCGTCGGTCTCGAAGTATCAAGGGTCCGGCCGCAGTCTCATCAGAAGTTAAGTGGTTGGGAAGGGAAGCTGAGGGATCGTGCTGGGAGATAGCAAGGTCGAGTACAACGAACAGACCCGGAGCCGAGGTCGAATACAACTACCAAATCCATCATCTCTACAACGCCCTCCACCCAATGCTCGGTGATGTGGAGCGGCTTAAGGCTGCTTTCTGTTATTGCATTTTTCAGTTCGGGGACAAAAGGGTTCAGGATTGTTCTGATATTGCATCCTCCTCTTTGCACGGCCTGGTAGGTACGGGACCTTCTAGGGCTTGGTTGTAGCCACTGTTGACCTCGGCCGCTGCTGAGTCTTCGCAATGCCTTGGGCAGAGGAGCTGAACTGGCCTAACCATAGACGTGGCTGGAATGCCTGAGCTGCAGTCAGAAGGACACTCACGTTGGGTCGTTTTGACAGTAGAACAGAATCCAGCCTTGACGTGCATGAACTTTGATGGGCGATCGGCTCCAAGGTAGGAATGTCCGCAATAACAATTCGATCAGGATCTTGGCTTTACGGAAGTGGTTTCATGTCGGATTCGTGTTTCAGCTTTGTGCTCATGTTGGAAACTGTGCAGGTGGCACAGAACTGCAAGAGCATCCGCGTCATTCACTACTCCGGAGCACTTGGGCTCAACGCATCCGTTGCAGTTAGGATCAAGCGCGAACTTGTATCCCGTACTTGTCGATGTGAAATAAATAAATTGCTCCGGAAGCAGCGGTTTTTCGGTTCCGGAATCAGGTTTCATGACTTGAAGTCTTTCTCGATTTCGTTAGCATGTGGCTGTAAAGTGCTTGTCTTTCCAACACAGACTAGCATATCCTCGCAGTCATGGTGTCTCTGCAGAGGGCCCCATGTTCACAGTAGGCTGTGTATGTTTGTGTGCAATGCTTTCTGGTCGTTTGTGCTCTTGGTCGTCGCATTGGGCAGGGCAGGACTGTGCACATGACAGAACCAGCCCTAAACCCTAGTGGCCGTAGTGCTGTCAGGGGGAGACGAGACCACAATCAGAAGACCTGCCGAGGATTCGGAAGTGAAGCCCTGGACACGATGCTTGGACACCTGGCGCAGATTTCGTTGTCCGCGACATTTCAGCATCCCAGTGTCCATACATCATTATCTCACTGTTGTTTATCTTCACCCCGTTACTGTGCACGATCACGAGGAATCTAAGAAGGTGACGGTAGTGATGAAGATGATGATAATGGTGTGAGGGTGAAGGCCGTCATGGTGAGGTACACTTCCTGTTTCTTATGCGTGTGTAAGACTCATTGCCCGGTTTGTGCACACAAGCTTTCGTATGGGTTTCGCTCATTCGGAATGCTACATTGTGGGGGCGGTTTGATTTCTTTTTGGCGAAGCTTGTGGTGTGGCCCGGGTGCTCTCAAACCCCACACGCTATCAGTCACGACCCCCAACACCGCCATCCCTCCGTGTGCCCTCAAGCCGGGGCGGTCTGCTAATGTGCCATTCTTTGTTGAAGGCCCGTACAGCCTGTAAACTCGCAAAGCCGACACGCCGATTCCATCGTTATTTACAGTGTTTTCGTCACTTCATGTGCCGAATATATCGGTGGCGTCG
>CAJNJA010014098.1:0-12367 GCA_905231915.1 Symbiodinium necroappetens | reverse complement strand
CGCCAGGTGGTTGGTAGGGGGGGTGGCTAGTTGTAGTAGCGGTAGTAGTGGTAGTAGTGGTGGTGGTAGTAGTGGTGGTGGTAGTAGTAGTAGTAGTAGTAGTAGTAGTGGTCGCGGATCCCCATGTGTGTGTGTATATATATATATTTTTATACACACAAAGTTATCTGTTTGTTTGATCTTTTTGTTTATGTACATACAGGTTGATTTGCAGTTTGGATTTTTGTGCTGCAGCTGCTGGAGCCCAACCCCAGGACAAGCTCCTTTGGCGCCGTTGCAGCCTGCTCAGCTTTCCTCGTTTTTGACATTTCCCCAAAGGTCCAAAGGACCCAATAATCAGGTACGTAGATTGCGGATAAGCGGTTCTGTAGGTTACTATTTGGGAGAGTATATGAGTATTAGGTACTTGGACCCTTAGGGTTTTGGAGACTACGATTGGTTTTGTTGTACCATGGGGTTTAAACACCCGATATTCATGTCATATACTCTCCGTGACAGAAACCAAGAATCCTCGAGCCCAGCCCTTCAAACCCAAACCCGGATCGGCCCGAATCCTTAAACCCACCGAGACTTTTCGAAAAGGCACAGCGATCCCCAAATCCTTGCACTTTTTTCCCTGATCCCCAAACCCCGGAAAAGCACAACCCTAAGCATCCAAATCCCCCACACCAGAACCGCTATACAGAACACTTGTTTTATATACCCTACCCCCCCCCCCCCCTNNCCCCCCCCCCCCCCCCCTCTCAAAAAGCACAGAAAAAGGAGACACTACGAGCCCCGAAAAGCTCATTCGTTTTGTCCCTGAACCGTAAACCTGGGGCCTAGATGTTGGCACGCAGTTTCACCTCGCATGCCTCAACTCTTGGGGAGGTCCGACAGGAGGGTTGGATCTAACATGTATCAACAGAAGCTCTCAACCCTAAACCTTATAATTAAGCCCCAAACCTCAAACCCTCAACCCTAAACCTTATAATCCCTAAACCCCGAACCCTAACCCCTAAACCTTATAAGCCCTAAACCCCAAACCCTAACCCCAAACCCTAACTCCTAAACCCCAAACCCTAACCCCCTAAACCTCAACCCCTAAACCCCAAACCCTCACCCCTAAACCTTATAAACCCGAAACCTCAAACCCTCAACACTAAACCTTGTAGACCCACAACCCCAAACCCTAACCCCTAAAGCTTGTAAGCCCTAAACCCCAAACCCTAAACCCCAAACCCTAACTCCTAAACCCCAAACCCTAACTCCTAAACCCCAAACCCCAACCCTAAACCTTATAAACCCTAAACCCCAAACCCTCAACCCTGAAGCCTCAACCCTCGACCCCGAACCCTGGCTCTGGGCCGAGGCTCTAGCAGCAAGTGCCAATATCGACCCAAGGTCGGCTCGGTGTTGTCCATTGGCTATTTCTGCTTTTGTTTTAGGCTTTTAGGGCTTAGGGTTTATAATGTGGGGCTTTGTATGGTTTAGGGTTTAGGGTTTAGGGTTTAGGGTTTTAGGGTTTAGGGCTTAGAGTTGTTACGCTTCGTATGGTTTATGGGTTTTCAGGTGTTGAGGTTGTGTCCATTGGATTTTGGCTTTAGGCTGCTAGGTTTAGGGGTTTAGGTATCCCTGGGCGAATCTACGAGGGTGGAGACGTCGTACAAGTTTGTTCTAGGGATTCTGGGGTGTGCAGCAGACATTCGGTTTAGGTTTTAGGGTTTAGGGTTTAAGAAAGTAGGTACCCTAAACCCTATAAGGTGTACCCCTGCACCCAAACCCGGAACTAAGGGTTGGAGCCACTCTTCTGGAATCCTGCATTGTTCATGGACCCCTATAAGGCTGGGCTGAAGGTGATATATAAGACTGAACAAGAACAAGGAGTATTCCTGAGAGTTCTTGTTTGATCCATAATTTGTGTCGGATTTCCCAGAACCCCATTCCAATTGTTAAGGCCCCCGTTTTAGGTAGGATGCAGGATCCCTTATATGCTCGGGATAGCGCCCACCTACCTTCGTCCCACCTCTAAAGCCCTTTCGACTTCTTCAGCTTAACCTCGTCGTGCGAAGTCCTTACTCGGGCACGTTTCCGGTGCCTGTTTCTTTGAAGGATGTCCTACTAACTGAACCCTAAGCCCTACAAACCCCTAAACCCTAAATCTAGACCCTACACCCTAAACTCAAACCCCAAACCCTAAACCATACACCCTAAACCCTACACCCTAAACCCCTACACCCTAAGCCGAAACCCCTAAACCCTAAACCCAAACCCAAACCCCAAACCCTAAACCCAAACCCCAAACCCTAAACCCTAAACCCAAACCCCAAACCCTCAGCCCTAAACCCTAAACCCCGGAACCCCAAACCCTAAACCCCAAACCGTAATCCCCCAAAGCCCCAAACCCAAACCCAAACCCCTAAACCCCCCAAACCCTAAACCCTACACCCTAGAACCCTAAACCCAAACCCTAAACCCCTAAAACTCTAAGCTTTCCGTGCACTGCAGGGCATTTCTGCTCGCGTGCTGATCCGACGACTCTGCGAGCCGCTGGAGTCGGAGGTCTCAGAAAACCCCCCAAAAAAGGCCTTAGAATGGGTTTGGGGTTTTAGTGTTTTAGGGTTTTTGGGTTTAGGGTTAGGGTTTAAGGTTTTGGGTTTAGGGTTTAGGGTTTAAAGTTTAGGATTCAGGGTTTAGGGTTTAGGGCGGGGGTTCTGTGAAGGGTTTAGGGCTCAGGGATTAAGATGTGGGGTTTAGGGTTTGGGGGTTTAGTTTTTTTTTTAATGGCTTTGAGGGTCCTCGTAAAGGGAGGTCTTTAAGGAGTGGTTAAGGGTCTTAGTCTCTGCTGTCGCTTTTGGTGGCTCCTGCTCCCGCTGTGGCTCTTGCTCCTGCTCCCGCTGTGGCTCTTGCTCTTGCTGCTGCTTCTGCTGTTGCTCTTGCTGTGCATCTGCGCTAGCTGTCGCTGCTGCTCTTGCTCCTGCTTGCGCCCCGGACCCAGCATGAATCAAAATCGATTTTGGAGGGGCAGGGGCTCTCCAGAAAGTGTTTTAGTATCAAGGGTGGGTGCTCCCCAAAAGGACTGTACAGGATCCAGCCTCCAAACCCTAAAACTCTGAGGTCACCTGGTGCTATGCACCATGCGGAGGACAGCCTTTGTCACTTGCGGGGTCATCACTTCAAGCTCTAACTGTAGTCTCGATTGTAGTTCCTTTTTTTGGTTGACCCCATATACATGTGTATATATATATATAATACTAATACATATATATATATATATATCTATATATATATATTTATTTATTTATCTATGTACATATTTGTATATATATATATGTATATATTTTTGTTTCTATACTTATACATTTATATATGTATATATGTATTTATGTATATATTTATATATTTACATATTTATATATTTATATATTCATGTATTTATATATTTACTTATATATATATATGTGTGTTTATTTATTTATTTATTTATTTATTCATTTGTTATTGCCTTTATCTCTTTATTATATATATATATATTTATATTTATCCTAACCTTAAAACTGTGCCAACCAAAAACACTACAATTCAGACTATAGGTACATGTCTTGGGTTGCTGCAGATCCCTGAGGACTAAGCCCTCTTTGCTTTAGTTTTAATTCGGATCTCTGCGACCATCTCTATCAGTGAGAGCGGGCAAGATAATCAGGGGTCTACAACGGGGTTTAGGAGTAAGGCGCAGGGCTTTTGGGTTTAGGGTTTTAGTCTTCAGGGTTAGACAAGCGGGCTTCTGATTTGTTCCAGGTTTGGAGGTTCAGTGTTTTGGATTGAGACCGGGTGACAAGGTTGCAATTTAGGGTTTAAGGTTTAGGGTTTAGGGTTAAGCCCAGAAAGCTACGCCCCAAGCCCTTAAAGCCCCCAAAACCCTCCTCTCGCGGCCTCAACTGTCAACTGAGGCTACCTGCTATAAGCACTCTTCTTTTGAACCATTATAAACCCTAAACCCTCCTAAACCCTAAACCCTAAACCGCCCTTTGATCTTACCCTGTGAGGAGATGGCACCCTGCGGAAAGCTGGTGGTTCCTGCAGGCGAGGAGGAATCTCATCAGCGGACAGGTTAGGCTCCGGTAGCCAAAAGAAAAAGGAAGAAGGAGTTCTATAAACAAGAACACAACATAAGGAATGCAGAAAAGGCCTAGAAAACCTTTTTGGTGATTCCTCATAATGGTGTGTTTCGCTGCTTCCACAAGGAGCTAGGGACCGACTGGGGTTGTTCAGGCCACAATGGCGACATACTCGAATGTTGCTTGATGTTTTTTTGGGTTTGTGGCTTGATTGCGGAAGTTTCAGGATGTGGAATGGGGTGCCACCACTGCCAGAGGCCATCCTGATCCGGACTGTGGATGCCTGGATTGTATGAGTGTTGACGCTCGGTTGAATCCTGGCAACGGGACGGCCGCCTCCAAAGGCCCAATTCCACAGCGACAAGACCACCTCCAGCAACATGCTCTTCGCTGTACAAGTCTAGCGGGGCGAAGAAACAGCTGTGCTGAATCCTCCGACGAGCGTTGGATCCGAAAGTGTGCTGGGCTATACGGTGTTTCGCGACCTGGTGTGCTTCACGGAGAGCGAGCTGCCGAATATGTCCGGCCTGCCGATTACAAAGCTTCCTGGCTTGAAGGGCAAGGGGCAGATGATGTGGTTGGAGGACGGAGGCCGGGCCATGTGCTACCTTTTCAACCCGAAGGACCTCGATTTTGGTTTACTGGTAGGTAGGCTTAGGACCCGGGCTCCATTTTGGTCTCTAGGAGTTACGGTTAGGATGGGGAAGCGAGTCTTCTCAGGGTTTAGGGTTCTCCACCACATGGGTGGTTCTCTAAATTCGGGTCCTTTTTGAGGTCTAAAAACGGCCATAATTTAGGAAACTACTCACATAACATTCAAGTCTTCAAGCGCTCTGCTTCTTCTGGGATTTGGAGGAAGAAAAGTATGCTGTGGAAGCCAGGAATTACAGGACCCACTTTCGGCCATGACTGCAGGGAATCTCGAGCAGTGCGCACGAAAACACCCCGGATATGAAAGACTTAGCCCTAAACCCCTAAACCCTAAACCCTAAAAGATTTAGCCCTAATAAACCCTAAACCCTAAAAGATTCAGCCCTGAACACCTAAACCCTACACCCTTTTTAGGTACACCCCAAACCAACGGAGCCCCATGACCCCAAAGCCTACGCCCGGAACCCTGAACCCCCAGAGCCCCCAAAACCCCCTACAGTTTCGGTTTAGGGGGCTAAATCCTCTAGGGGTTAGGGTTTAGGGGTTTAGGGCTAAACCTTTTAGGGTTTTGGGTTTGGGGTGTAGGCTTTAGGGTTTAGGGTGTAGGGCAGTGTAGGGTTTAGGGTTTTAGGATGTAGGATTTAGGGTTTAGAAACCCTGAGAGGCCCCGGAGCTCGAACCTTCACTCCCTACAGTTAGGGTCAGCATTTTCTCCCTGCTTCTTCGTACAGGGGATGGAGGCATGGGTTATTGGGACTACTATAGGGGACCTTAAGGGGCTATCATACGTTTGATGATATAAATTACCCATAGTAAGGAATATACTACAATTCCCATGGTTTAGGGTCCTTAAGGTAATGCAGAATTTAGATCATCAGCAGTATCATAGGTATCCATTCCCCCCATTCCCTACGAAGAACCAGGGAGTGTTTTTGCAAGGTGTGGCTTTCCTTCAAAGCCGTCGGCTGCCGCAAGGTCGTTGGGCACCCGTGCCCGGAGCTCAGAACACCAGGGCATGAGCTTCAGAGCTTATATGGGGTGTAGATTCAGAGCTTATATGGGGTGTAGAGTTCAGGATTTTTTTCCTGAACCCTACATCCTAAACCCTAAACCCCGAGCCGATTTAGGGCTCAGGGCTCAGGGTTAGTTTCGGGTTCAATGGTTCAGGTCTGGGTGTTTGGGAACCCTCAACCCCGTTCTGTGTTTCTGCATGTTTCTACTGGAACCGGTTTTCGGGTTTAGGGTTTAGGGTGTACTACCATATCATATCCCTTATCGGACTTTTATGTAGAGTTCAAGGGTTCAGTTGCTCTGGCTAGCAGAAGCCTACGCACCTTGTAAATCACTGCAGACAGCTGGTCGAAGCCCCATTCCAAGAGAAGAAGGAACCTTTCCAAGGCATTCTACCCCGAACCCCAGCCCCTTCAACCCCCAAACCCTAAACCCCCCCAAACCCTAACCTTACACCCACAAGCCCCAAACTCCCAACCCCTAAACCCCCTAAACCCCTTAAGCCCTAAACCCCCGAGCCCTCAAAGCCTAAACCTCCTAAGTGCTAAACCCCCAGGCACATGAAATCCTTCCCTCTATAGTAGAAACCCCAAAAATTGGAAGCCCAATAGCCCCAATCCTTAAGAGTAACATATAGGGAATCCCAGCACTATTTGCCCTTAATCCGGTTTCCAACTTTTTAGGGTTTACCATACCCAAAATCCTAAACCCTAAACCCTAAATCCCATAAACCCGAGGCCCTAAACCCTATAAACCCTTGCATGTTCTGTTAAACCCTATAAACCCCCAATGTCCGAAACCTCCGGAGCCAGTTTTGTTGTGAAGCCATCGAATCTCAAGGCCAAAGGACGTGGAGATTCCCCAGGCCGGCTCTTCGTAAGCTTCTTGACTTAGGGTCTAGCCGCTTTAAGGGGTTTTAGGTTTTGGGGTTTGGGGTTTAGAGTTTAGGGTTTAGGGTTTAGGACATAGGAAGGGTTTTAGGGTTTAGGGTTTAGGAGGGTTTAGGGTTTAGGTCTAGCCCTCTGTAAAGGGCTACATGAAGGGTGCAAGAGGGTTTAGCTTTATAAGTTATAAGTGCTGAGTACAGGGCGCTGTGAGATTGCTTGTAGGCTTTTGTCACAGTTGTACGGGGTTTGAAACGGTTTTGTAGGGCTTTTCACAAGTTGTTTAAGGGTTGTATATTTAGTACTTGTGTCGGTTTTGTACAGGTTTTGCCAGTCTTCTTCAGGTATGTTTTGTCTACATGGGCTTCATCAGAGTGTTGGGGATTTAGCTCTCGGGAGTGTTACAAGTTTGGGGCTTTGGGGTCAGGGCTGTAAGGGGGATAAGCGGCATTATTCTAAACCCTAAATCCTAAAACCCAAGCCCTAATTCTTCATGATAAACCCTCGAGGCTGCATATTCAGCTTATGTCGGGTGCTGCAGGATCAAAGGCTTGCGGTTTAGGGCTTAGGGGTTCAGGGTCTAGGGTTTAGGGTTTAGGGGTTTAAGGTTTTAGGGTTGGTTTAGGGTCTTGTATTTCGGGTTGTTTCTTCAGGACCAGGTACCTGGGTTTGGGGGAGAGATCATTCCAGACTTGATTGAAGTTAGCTATAAAGGGCTTAGGGTTTAGGGTAGCGAGAATAGGGCAGTTTAAACCCGTGACTCTTAAGGTAAAACGTTGCTGCCCGACATCACTCATCCAACATGTTTGCGACATGGTATGCTGAAAGTTGATATCTCTAGGCGTGTAGGGTGTTGCAGTCTAGGGTATGCTAAACCCCAACCCTAAAATCCAAAGCACCCACATCAAAAGGGCTTAGGATGGCGTGTCGACGATCAGCCCTTCATTGCTGCTCTCCGGCTCAAGAGAAAAGTCAGTGGGGTGCGCAAGGCAGAGCATCAGTTCAGGACTGCTCAGCTTTGAAAAATCGCTGTTCCGACTATAAGAGTCGTGACAGCCAGTTGGGTCCTACTGTTGATGATATATAAACCCTGCATTACCTTAAGGACCCTAAACTATGGGAATTATGGTACATTCCTTATTATGGGTAATGCAGCATTTATGTCATGAACCGTATCATGGTCAGATGAAGCAAAGTCTGTCCCAAAAGGAAACTTATTATCATTGGTCCTATGTAATGGCGATTATACAATTCCGCCAAATCGCATTCCAATTAGCAGGGCCCGTAGCACCTACATTCCGCCGTTAAGGTCTTTCGGGTTTTTCTGGGCTACCCTAAACCCTAAGTCCTTTAAACCCTACAGTCTCAATTCAAAACCCTTTCGAAGTTTTCAGAATTTTGTGGACACCTCAGTGAATCGCAGACAGGGGTGCTTTGCATAAGTAGTTTGCAACCGCTATTCACACTAATCAAGTCTTATTACCGTGTAATGTACTCCTTTATCTTGTGATCTTGCAGCATACCACGCTTAAACCCTTTTCCATTTGACAACGTCCCTACAATGTTCCCAAGATCTCAGTTACCTTTCTACTGGGCTGCCGGCTTATGGGCACTATAAGCTTTAGTTTGGTGTTGACGGAACATCACCCCATCATACAGGTAACTATGTTCTAAGGGAGCCCAAAACCCTAAACCCTAGGCCCTTTGCTATCATCCTTGGATCAACACCCGCCATTAGCCGTCGCATTCATTTAGGCGGCGATGTTGGCCTTCAGTCGCGCTTCGTGCATGGACAGGGCACAGTAGAGGCCTTAATAGCTAGTCATACGGCTGACGATCTAAATCCTGCATTTTTTCATAATAAGGAATATACCATAATTCCCCTAGTTTAGGGTCCTTAAGGTAATGCAGGATTTATATCATCATCAGTATTGCCCGCTCTTTAGTCCCTGTGTAGCCGGAAAACAAGACAACCCAAGATGCGAATCTAATTTTCCAGGCCAATCGAAACGCGGAACACCCCAAACCCGAAACCCCAACACCCTAAGCCCTAAACCCCAAAACCCAAAAGCTCTGAAGGAGCAACCATGGCCGAAGAAGGAAAAGTGGAGGCAGTGGCCAGGGTCATCTTTTGGATCCCTTTAGGGGGTTTAGGGTTTAGGGCTGTCTTTCGGGTCCCGTACTGTCAGGAGTACTATGAGGGTTCCCTGAAAAGGCCCTTTACTGTCTACTAGAAGGGTTCTCCGAAAAGTGCGAATCCCTTTTGATTGTCAGAACCCTTAAGCCGCAAACTGCAGACCCCTGCTTTACTAACCCTTACGCAAGCTATAACATGCTATAGGCTCCTGATGAAGGCCCATAACTCCACTAAACTCCGATGCTGTGAAACCCATATAATACCCCTAAGCCCTAAACTTATGTGCAAATATCTCTGCATGTATTACGTAATATATATATATATATACACATATATATATATACATATACCTACATATGTGTATGCATGTATGTATGCATGCATGCATGCATGCATTCATGCTTGCATGTATGCTTGCATGCATGCATGGATGTATTTATGTGTGCATGTATGTATGCACGCATGCATGCACGTGCGTATGTGTGTGTGTATGCAATGTAATGTAATGTAATGCAAAGTAATGTAATGCAAAGTAACGTAATGTAATGTAATGTAATGCAATGCAATGCAATGGAATGTAGTGTAGTGTAATGTAAGTATGTATGTATGTATGTATGTATGTATGTATGTACGTACGTATGTATGTGTGCGTGTATGTATGTATTTATGTATGCATGCATGCATGCATGCATGCATGCATGCATGCATGTATGTATGTATGTATGTCAGTATACATGTCAGTATGTTTGTATACATATATATATATATACACGTATATATGTGTGGGTATTTACAGCTACAGTTGTGTGCACCGCTCCATGCCGTTTTAGGAGAAGGACAACTTTGACGTGGGTCCGCTGTCGCTCGGCTTGAGGACAGCATCAGGGTTCAGCTATCCCTAGCGGTTCACCATGGTTCATCTGTGCATACTGTAGCGTCAGAAGTATTTACTTGTAGGGGATCATATGGTTTTGTTAGGGTTGTGTAGGTTCTTTAATCAGTACACCACGAGTTTGTATCACGCATTATTCTGCTTTTTTGGGGCCCATGGGAAATCATAGAGTGGGAGTTCCTGAACCAGATTTTCCGTAGATGTTCCTCAAAACACCCAAAGAAAATAAACCCTGAAATTCCCTCGACCCAAAAGACTGGACCCCCAAGAAACGCAGGCACCCTTGGCTGAGGGCGTTGTCTCTTAACCCAAAGTCCTACTATAGGGGCCTTCATAGCTACCTGTACTATTTTGTGGGTTCCTTACTCTAACTATAGTATAATTTACCCCACAAAGCGTATTCTATAGCATAATCTACCCCAAAAGCGTGTTCTAATTATTAAGGCCCCTTACATTACACCCTGAACCCTCAGCTCTGCTTCCTAAAGCTGCCTGGGGCGTCACTTTTGGAATGTAGGCTTCCTTCATCCTTAAATATTTTTGGGGATTTGAGGTTGATGGTCTGGTCTTCGGGTTTACATCAGGGTTTAGGGCTTGCAGTTTCATGCAATCCGGATTGCAGGGATTAGGATTCAAAGGGTGCGACACAAGAACTGCGCGGAGCCGCTGTCATCCCACCTAGGTCGGTCTTGCAGAAGTGCGTGAAGGATAACTCCCAGGTGCGGAGCAGCCTAAGCTTGGTAAGGAGGCTTTGAGTTTGGGGATTTCAGAAAGTGTGTTGCATAGGACTCTTCCTTTCCAGATCCTTGTATCCTGCTATGTACTCCAAATGCAGCTGTGGAGCCAAACTACAATTATATCTCGAATCTCGCAGAGCCTTTCTGACTTGTTCGAGTGTTTGAACGTCCTTCTCCTCCACCTCCTCCTGCTCCTCATCAGCATCATCATCGTCAGCATCATCGTCATGCTCTTCGTCGTCATCTTCATCGTCATAGACGTCGAAGCAAGTGCATGTGTAGTTGGTGCGCGAAATACAAGAAGTATTGCTCTCCCCAAAACAGCAACCATAGTAGTTAATTAGTGCCAGCACCATCCTGATCATACATGGTCCGATGCAAAATCTTCTTCGTGTTCACCGATATCATCATTACGTCATGATCATCTTTTAAGTCTTGCATGTCTCGCCATCATGACATACAAGGCGTTAGTTAGTATCAGCCAAGTCAAGTCCGTCGCCATCGCCATCACCACCACCACTCCTAACATTGCCACAACCGGCATCATCATCATGATGATGATCATCATCATTGTGGTCATCGTCGCCACCTCGACTATCCGAACCGCCACCATAGCAGCACGATGTTGAAGGTGATGGTGAAGTCAATGTTGCCGCTGCTGTTAGCGATTGTGATGCTGTTATTGCTGCTGCTGCTGCTATTGCTGCTGCTATTGCTGCTGCTGCTGCTGCTGCTGCTGCCTCCTCTTGTGGTGATGATGGCGAGAATGATGATGACAAGGCCGGTGATGACGATGATGCTGATGATGATGATGATGGTGATGATGACGATGATGATGGCAAGGGGGCTGTTCATCACTCCGGTCGTCATCCACTCTCATCCGCCTCGCCATCATACTTCACAACCACCATCGCTATCGCCATCATTGTGGTCATCGTGATGTTCATGTACAGGGCCTGTCGTGGCGTGATCGTTGCTCGTACTGTCGGTGTTGATCTTGTTGCATGTCGTCATCCGTACTGTCCGACATCTCTTCGCCGGAACCCGAGGAGTTTATTGCCGTCTCAGGCCACATTTCTCGCACCACCCCACCACCGAGCGACACAGAACACTGTACACACATAACAGACCAATTCAATGGTATTTTCATGTGTGCGCATTAGCAACAGGATGTTGTTAAAGTCCAGTAGCTCGGGATGTAACACTGACCAGAAATGATAGCAACCATAACCACAGCAGTAAACATAAGTAGCAAAAACTAGAGCCTAACGGCCTAACACGGCATGATCAACAACAGCAACAACAGTAATGACAAGAACAGAGCGGTTTGGGGGCCGTGCTCATCAACCCTAAACCCCTAAATCCTAAACCCCTGAAGCCCTAAAGCCCAAACCCCTAGAGCCCTAAACCCCTATACCCCTAAACCCCTAAACCCTAAACCCCTACACCCCTAAACCCTAAACCCCCTAAACAGAGCGATCCTCGGGAGGTGCTCATCAACCCTAAACCCTAAACCCCTAAACCCTAAACCCTTATCTGCAGTTGGAAAAGGGCCCATAAACAAAAAAAACAAAACTAAACCCTAAACCCTAAACCCCTAAACAGAGCGGTTTTGGTGAGGTGCTCATCAACTGCCGCAACAACCGAAAGATCCTCGCCCGAGTGAAAGCCTTCGACCGACACTCGAACATGGTGCGCCCAGCCTTTAGGGGTTTGGGGGTTTAGGGGTTTAGAGTTTAGGGGTTTAGGGGATTTTAGGGTTTAGGGTTTATATAGGGGATTTAGGGTTTAGAGTTTAGGGGTTTAGGGGTTTAGGGTTTAGGGGGTTTAGGGGATTTGGGGGTTTATGGGTTTAGGGTTTTGGGGGTTTAGGGTTTTGGGGTTTAGGGTTTTGGGGTTTTGGGTTAGGGTGTAGGGTTTAGGGGTTTAGGGTTTTGGGGTTTAGGGTTTTGGGGTTT
>CAJNJA010014097.1:0-37978 GCA_905231915.1 Symbiodinium necroappetens | reverse complement strand
GGGTTTCGGATTTAGGGTGTATAGGGTTTAGGGGCTTGGGGGTTGAGGGTTTTTCGGGTTTAGGATTTATATTTAGGGTTTATAGGGTTTAGAATTTGGGGGTTTAGGATATTGGGTTCAGGGGTTTAGGGGCTCAGGGTGTCTTGATAGGGTTTGGGGTTTAGGTTAGGATTTAGGGTGTGTAGGGTTCAGGGTGTATAGGGTTTAGGGCGTGTAGAGTTTAGGGTTTAGGGTGTATAGTATAGGGTCTAACTCAATGGTCCCCAGGTTAGGTTGTTATATGGGCTCTCAACGGCTGTATGGGGCTTTAATGCTTTAGCAACAAAGGGATATGATTCTTCCCGATGTATCCACAGTACAACAGAGCTTAGGGGCTGAGTACCCTAGCCCAAAAAAAGGTTAACCTTTCAATTGACAAAAAGGTTAAAGCTTACCTACTCAGCTACTAAGAAAGTAACATGCACTGGAACCTAAAACTCTCTAAGGTTGGGAGCGATTCGTTGATGGGCCTAGGTGCCAAGGCTCAGTCGTTAAACAAGGGTTTGTCAGGTGGGTTACGGGTTTAGGGCAAAATCATATAGGGTTTAGGGCACAAGCTCCACCCCTCCAAAGTTTAGCTGGGTCTGGCCACATCGCCATAAGCAGCTAGATCTCTGAACCTTGGACAAAACCCCCCAACGCCCCAGAATCCTAGGCCGCTGGAACTCTAAACCCAGGAAGCCCTGCACCCAAAATGCCCAAATCTGCCTTCAGATCTTGGCATACTATGTCCCGCTCGATGGTCACCTGCCGAACTCATTTCAAGAGGATAGCTACACCCTAAAACCCTAAACACCCTAAAACCCTAAACCCTAAACCCAAGGAATGAGCTTTCGTCCGGCATTGGTTAGGAGATGTTAGGAGGTGTACTGAGGTGGTTTCAATGTTGGGTTGTGGTCCGGACTAGCTTGTGTAAGTAGGGTTTAGGGTTTCCCCTCCCACTTGGCAAGGACGTAGGGTTTAGGGTTTAGGGTATTTTTTGGGTTTAGGGTCTACTTCCCCAGTACCCCGAGCCTTCAAGAAAGGGTGTGTATACAAGCCATCTACAGGCATGACCGTTTACAACTGGGCTCTCACGAATGCCAGCAACAAAAGACATGCGATGCAAACAGGTTGAGGACTTGCGCCTTCAACCTCAGGTATAACCCTTAACCTGTTTTACACCTAAACCCTAAACCCCAAACCCTAAACAGCAGTTATGGAGTGTCACGGCCTAGCCATGGCTTCAGTCATTTTAGACGCAAACACATGTATTGCAGACAGTCGAATCGACTCCCTCCAACCACGAAGATGGCCAAACCAGTTGTGTTCAAAACATTAATTAGGCTTAAGGCGCTTAGGGTTTAGGGGTTTTAGGGGTTTTAGGGGTTTAGGGGTTGGGGTTTAGGGTTTTAATAGGAATCAGTCTTCCGGCTCATAGCCGCCACGCGAATAGAATACCGGGGTGAAGCTGTTCAGCCTGCTGCGGCTTAATATTCGGCCTGAACTCCTGGAACGTCCGTCGGCTTCAATCCAGAAGCCTGACTGAAAAGATGTCGCGGAAGTGAAACCAGTAACCTAGATCAAATTGGGGATCCACCCCTAAACCCTGAATCCTAAACCCCATTCCCTATAAACCCTAAACCCTGAAGCCCTAAACCATAAAGTCCTCAAGGCCTAAATCCGAAACCTGCCAGTCCTCAACCCTAACCAAAGCCTAAACCCTATCCTACACCCAGAAGGTTTAGGGTTTAGGGTTTCGGGATTAGGAAGCCTTAAACCCAATACCTTCTCAACCCAAAACTCTGAGCCCTGGCACCGCCAGGTCCATCTCCTCAGACGCCGTGGTGCCCACAGCACCTGCGTGAGTCTCTACAAGTAGCTTGGTGATTGAAGCTTGGGTTTAGGGCTTGTAGGGTTTAACGTGCAAGGGTCAAGCGTTGTTGCTTTGGGTTTCGGGAATAAGGATCAGGGCTTTTTATGCTTAGATCTTAGAGTGTTTGCGGTTTTTTGACGCTCTTGGACAAGTTCAGGGTGTTTTGGGGTGTCAAGCTGTTACGGTTCATCAGTCTTCAAGCTCCGAGATACTCCAGAAGTTTCCAAACTCGATGGCTGGGACAGGAGACAAAAAAGATTCGGGGATTCTTATCACCAGACTTCATCTATGAATAAGATCATGTGCTTTCCGCCGAGGCACAGGGCGCGGAGCCGTGCATGGCGCATGGATTCAATGTCCAACTTTCCAGTGTTGCGCATTGCGCTGAAAACAGTGCTACATTACAACGGCTCTAATTGGGTTCGGTGCTTTTTTCCATTCGGGCCTGTAAGACTTGAAGAGGTAACGGCTACACTAAGTTCTACAATGGCAGCAACGGAACATGAAAGACTAGGTAGACCAGAATATGGAAACAGCCTTGTGCTTGACTTGTTATCCTTATCAAAATGATCCTATAGGTCGCTCGGTCCATGCAGCAGAAATAGCCTTAGAGCCTCCAAGTGCCCGAAAATAGTAGGATTTCAGGCCCCCCAGACCTTGCAAATGACCATAAATGGTTGACATGGTGCCTAGGACCCAAAACCCATACTCAACCCTAAACCCTATTTAGGCACTTGGGCCTTCGGGGCCGCCTTGCGGGATCCCTCCCCTAAACCCCAAACCCTAAACCCCAAACCCTAAACCCGAAACCCTAAACCCCAAACCCCAAACCCCAAACGCCAAACCCTAAACCCGAAACCCCAAACCCTACACCCTAAACCCCAAGCCCTAAACCCGAAGCCCTAAGCGGCCTGCGCCCATGATGTTGGGGGCAGCCGCCACAGCCGCCGCGGCATAGGCTCGCCGGGCTGACGGCCCAGAGGCAGCGCCAGGAGCAGGCGCAGAAACGGAAGAGGCCTGCAGAGGAAAGCCAGGTTTAGGTTTAGGGTTTAGGGGTTTAGGGGTTTAGGATTTTGGGTTTAGGGTTTAGGGTTTAGGGACTTAGGGTTTAGGGGTTTCGACACTCACACTCGCACGCAGCAGGCAAGGGGTTTAGGGGTTTAGGGTTGAGTCTGGCTGGATTTCAGTTAGGAGTTCTCCGGACCCGCTTCTTCTCGTGATTGATGTCCTTACAAACTGCCTTGAGGGTAGCTTTTTGTTTGGTTGGTGAAGGTATACACTGTGAGGGTTGTTTTTTTGTTGCAAGGCTGCATCGATGAGGTTAATCAGTTCCAACCTAGCTAACACACCGCAGGGCAGCTCTTGGTAGCTCTTGGGGGCAACGACGCCTCACTCAACGTGCTCAGAATTCTACGTAAATCGAGTGAGACCGCTTGATATAAAGACCTCAAAGACTTCCTGCCACAGTTGTAAAAGCTTCAACTACAAACACCAACATCCAGAAGAAACAGCCTGCTAGTCACCAACTGCCGTTTTGAGAGACTAAGTAAATAAGGGAGCAAGTGCCCAAGTCGTAGGGTTCTAGGGTTCCAGGTGCCCAAAAACCATTCAGGAGGAGAGTTTTGGTCTCTAAACCCCCCTCTGAAAGCCACATCCCTAAACCCCAAAAACCCTTTGCAACAGGCTTTCCACTTCGCCCGGAGTTGGAGCAACCCCAAAAACCCTAAACCTTAAACCCTAAACTCTGAAAGCCATCTATAGATAGAAACCCCCGGGAGATCCAGATTTTGGGGCTCTCAAAGACCCGTACCCATCTTGAGTACTCGAGCCCTACCTCTAGTCTCCATGGTAGTTCCTTTGTATGGCTTAACCAATTTCTACATTAAGGATCCTAAAAGGCAACCCCAAAAAGGAAATACAATGGAGACTATAGGTAAACCCTAAACCCAGGGAAAGAGTTGCTTCATCCATGGTGCTGGATGCCTGCTCTAAGTCGCAGCTCCGCTGCTGGCAAGATTTGGTTTTAAGGGATAATTCTGTACCTGCAACTCCAATATCCTCCTGTTGCGAGTGCCATACTTTATGATTGTGGGGACATACAAGACAAATACAATCTATCTATGTTGACGAGCTTGGTGCGTCATCCTCGCCTGCAGAAGCCCAGTACTGCCAATACGACAACATATTCCCAATTCTGCTGCCTGACTTCCCAAATAGCCCTGCCCAGAGAAGATCAATTCGAACGGCATAGATCTGCACATATCCCCACCCCGACGACCATGGCGACCAGGACGACTCAATGACAGGAGACCCCAAACAACCAGCAGACCACGAGGAGACCATCCGGACACGGACAGAACTTGTGCTTTCCTCCAGGTACTGGTCGGATTCAGTAGTACCTATAGTCTCCATTGTAATTTCTATTTCTCTATTTTTTGGTTTAACCAATTCTACATCAAGGATCCTACAAGGTAACCCCAAAAAGGAACTACAATGGAGACTATAGGTACGGCCACAACGCTCCACCCAAGTACTGTTGGTATTCAAGATCACATCTCAGATCTTCCCCCCAGAGTCAGGACCACGGCCCAAATACGTTCCCCAAAGTGCTGAGGAGCACGGCCCTTTTGCTGACCCCATAGGCTGGCAAGAGTTCGGAGGACTGCCGACTGCCTCGGCAATCCTTGCTCTCACGTTACTGTGCTGTGATTCAAGGTTTTCGAGCATGCCTGGTCCAGGTTGTTTAATTTGCAATGACCCCCTCTCTCCGGACCCGGAACCACGCGAACGCAACATGTGCTCTGCACAACCTGGGAAGCCACGCTGTGGGGGAGCTTTTCAGCGAGCGGTTGGGAGGGAAACAGCAACAACTTATCTAAATCAAGTCTGCGAGTAAGAACTCCATCGTGTCTACCACGCTGTTTGGGGAATTGAGAGCCTAAGACTCAGAATCATACAGAAAACTCAACCAAACAAGTTCAATCGCTGGGTACCACGACCCTAAATCCGAGTGAAAATCATAAACCCCAAACCCGAGATGCACAGACAGATAGGGGAATCAGGAACCATGGCGGGTACCTCCGGCACCGCATCCTTTGGCAGTGCCGCGAGGCGAAAACGGCGAACATAGCAGCGCGACTTCCTAGCGTCAAGCAGGTGTTATGAGGGTTTAAGGGGGGGGGGCTTAAAGGGTTGTTACATGGTTCTACGGCTTTTGAAAGAAACCAGCGAGGTCAAGAAGAAAGTTATACGTTTGCCGTGTATCCTTCTTGTGGTAGCTTGAGTATATAGTCTCCATCGTTGTTCCTTTTGTTGGCTACCTTCGGCTAGAAAATCCTAACCGCACGACTGGTTAACTAAAGAGGAAACTACAACGAAGACTATACTCATCTAGTCGAAGTTCCTGAACAAAAACCAAGAAGGTAGAACCACAGTATTCGGAAGTGCCCAACGTCACTTAATACGACAACAGATGATGTGCCAGAATAAGAATAAGACAACAGATGATGTGCCAGAATAAGAAATCAGAAAGCAGATCTAGTGTAGGGGCAGCGCAGAGGTCTGGAGAAGCACTGCAAAGTATTTTTATGGTCTCTGTAGAACTATACGATCACGAACCTAAATCCTATTCCAAATATTATAAGTTTTTTTGTTTCGTAAATACCCTAACCCCTAAACCCTATAAGCCCTAAACCCCCCAAAACACCTTATGTTGAACCTGTGTAACACTGAATGACTCTCAAAGCCTACAACCTGCACAATGACGTGTAGAGAGATCCTTATATTATAGTCAGATTCAAAGACTTTCTTAAGGATTAAGAATTTAGGTTCTTCCGTAGGATTTTCGGGGATCCAGAACAAGACTGAAAGCTGCCCTCCCTCCGGGCCCGTAGACCGCTAGGCCCACGTTGGTTGTCTCGCCGCTGCGGCTCCTACAAAGGCTTGAGGTTTGGAGTTTAGGCTGTAGGGGGTTATAAGTGAAGCAGATAAGCAAAGTAGGGGTTTTGGGGATACAGTACCTGATTAGAGCTTCTAGACACCTCGACACTATAGTAGTTAGAGGCTAGGGTTCTGCGAATCGGGCTGAAGATTCGCGTGTGTCTATTGCCTTGCCGAAACTTGAAGCGCCAACAACATATCCCTGAAAAACCTCTTTTTTGCCAAAACTCCTAAACCCTAAACCCTGCAGCCAAAAACCTCAAAGCCTAAGCCTGAAGCCCTAAGCCTAGGACCTTATAGACCAACACGCCTTAAACTCCAGAATCCGAGTCCATCCACACGCCACTGCCAGCCCCAGGCTTTCTGAAGTCCTCTATGTCATAGCCTTATACTTATACCCAAAGGGTCCAAAGTACTTCTATGGTAGCATAGTATAGGGCGGTTTCTATATCGTTGTTATGATTTGGGAAAGTATCACCCCCCATAACCCTTTTTTGAGCACGGGCTTGGATTGTATGCTAACCCTAAACCCTAAACCCGGAACCCTAAACCGTGCCCAGAACAGTACCTATGACCCTTAGGCTTAGGCTTTCAATTTCGGGGTTGCCCTGGGTGGAGGGCTTTGGCCTTCAGAGCTTCCCGGGTTTAGGCTCTTAGGGTTTCAGGGTCGACCTCTCGTCTCCATGGTCGTTCCTTTTGGGGGGGGGGGGGTGTTACCTTGTAGGGTCCTTAGAATATATAAAAAATGGGTTAAATTCACCAAAAAAAGGAACAAGAATGGAGACTCTAGGTAGGGTGTATCGGGTGTTTAGCTTCCGGGCCTGCAGGGATTCACCCTTTTGAGGGTTTACGGGCGGATCCTACCTGGCGTCGAAGCGATGATCTAAAAAGCTAGGGGGCCATAACCTACCGTTGTGCAGGGTCTGGAGCGGGGCTGTTGCGCAAGTTCGCAGAAAGAGGGTCACAAGAAGTTTGGGCTCCCTCAAGGCCCTAAAAGTGCCCCTTCCACATGAGGCCACTCTTTGGGTCCATGCACCAGCCTCAGAGGGATCCTACATAGGTACGGTGAGGCCTAACTGCACAGTAGGTACATGGACCCCTTCGGCCCTTGAGGCTAGGGCACTGCTTCATCCGGAGTTCAGGATTTCTTGTGCACGTTCCAGAGCTCTCTTGCGACACTTCGCGGCAGTAGTGGAAACAGCAGCAGAGCATACTCCCAAAGTGCTTCAACTAAACATGCCTATTAACTGTAGCTGACTCTCAGCATACATTTGGCTGTGTGTCGCAATGAAGCTCCGACCAAAGTTTGACAAACCGAAACCCTACGATGCGTAAACCCTGCTCTGCCTCCGCCCCCCCGAGTAAGACCGCCCTAGCCCTAGCAAGAAGTGATGCAGGAACGCAGCGGCAGATAATTGAGTGCAGATTAAGGGTCAAGGATTAATTAGGAACCTTATATATGGCAGCGTATCGTAACAATACCATGAACCGAATGACCTAAGGCTCATATGGCATTTGCTGAAAGGGCTAAACCCTGAACCCGAAGACCAAAGCCCTGTGCTCCACCCCCTCACCCGACCTATTCAAAGGAAGGTTGAGGGCCACCGACACGCCGCTCAACGACAGGTTCATGGTCTCGCCATGGAATTCCACCTAGTTTCTTTGCATCAAGGTTGAGGAGTCACTGCCTCTACATGTGTATATACATGTACATATTTATATCTTCAGCGCCTTCAGTGCCCATGGAAAAACACAGTGGGGGCTACACCTGAACAGCCCCCCCCACCCCCCCGGCCAGTACGGTGACGTAGCTTTGTGGCCGCAGCAGCGCGCAGCCGGGCTGCGCAAAGAGCCTCCGGTCCGGCCCCCTAGAGTCTCCATCTTATAGGGTTAAGGGTTTAGGGATTTAGGGATTTAGGGGTTTAGGGGTTTAGGGTTTAGGGTTTAGGGGGTTTAGGGTTCAGGGCCCCAAATCCTAAACCCTAAACTCATACAGTTTAGGGCACTGAAAGTTGAGGGCACTCATCTTCGGGCATTGGGCTGCTTTGCGTGTGCTTTGTTGCGGTGTTGTGTGAGAGCGGGAATCCCAAAGAGACAAAAGGATCCTTCTTGAAGCTATTCAGAAAAAGCACGGGTGCAAGTCAGAGCTACAGTGCAGGACGCGGTGTTCAGATGGATGTCAACACTTCATCAATACTTCAGGTTTCACTGCTTACCCTGACTGCCAAGCTAGGTGCTATCTACAGACTTTAAGCCCGACTCTAGCCAAAGCTCTATCTGGAAACCCAAAACCCTACGTACAGTTTGGGGATACAGGTAGACCACAGATTCGGTCCCAAGTCGTACTTGGGACTCGGGGAACCGTGGTGGCAAGCTCCCGGCTAATTTCATGTTTAAAGTTCCATGGTTCAGGGCTCTCCCAAACTCTCACAAAGCGTTACTCAGGGGCTTTCGAGGACTCATCGGAGTAGACCACAATACCGGGTTGCCATGTGTATACACACATCTGTCTGTCTGTCTGTCTGTCTGTCTGTCTGTCTGTCTGTCTGTCTGTCATACTGGTATACATAACATAACATAACATAACATAACATAACATAACATAGCATAGCATAGCATAACATAACATACATAATTATGTCATGTATGTATATATATATGTATATATATATATGTGTGTGTATACATGTATCAAGATATCAAGATATATAGGCACGAAAAGGCCGAGGTCTGCCCTTATAGGTACATGGACCCTTGACAAAACCCCCTGCTAGGCTTGCACATCATGTCTCGGAGCGTTTGCGTCGTCGCGTTGCGCTTCTGGCTCTCCACTCGCACTTCCTGGGAAGCAACGGCTCGAGACCATTCTGGAACCGGGAACCTAATATAGGGGCCTGAATAATTAGAATAGGGTCTTGGGGCCCATCATACTGTACTTACTTATGATAAGGAGCCCCCAAAATTGTATAGGTAACTATTTAGGTCCCTACATTAGCCAGGTTTCGGAAACCCGCCAAACGGTAAAGACTGGACACTGGAGTGCCGGCGCCTTGTAAGCAAGAGTTACTTCCGTGGGCTTAACTAAAAGGGTCAGGAGGGACTGGGGGGGGGGGAGGTTGGGTGGGTTGCAAACCAGAAAACCGCAGGGCACAAAAAGGGTTATTTGGGACAGCAACAAAGGAATGCCATGTCCTAAGTAAGCCCCAGAAGAGACGCCCACTTACCTAAACTCTGAAAGCAAGCTACGCATGACATGCAGCAAGGCCCCCAACGAAACCCGAGAAGCGGGAAGCCTTGGCCTTAAGAAATCCTGGGCTTAGGCTTAGGGCCTTTAGGGTTTAGGGTTTACGGGGGGGATATGGCATTGATAATTGTTCTAAAGCCCTCAAAACTTAGGAACTCGGCCCAGGACCTCCGACAAAAAGTGACGAAAAGGCTGGAGCTTTGCGGCTTCGGGGCTCTCGGAGTCCCTGTTACTTGCTACTTACCATGGTCCCTGAGCTCCTGGGTTTTGGGTTTTAGGGTTTAGGGTTTTAGGGCTTTAGGGCTTTAGGGTTTTAGGGCTTGGGGTTTAGGGTTTTAGGATTTTAGGGTTTTATAGGGTTTCGGATAGAGGGTTTATACTTCCTCCATGAATACTCAAACTTGTAAGAATCCTCAACAGCCACGAGTTTAGAGTTTAGAGGAATGTGAAGGTCATATAAAATGGTATAAAACGGCATCGCAGAACTCATAAGCTCAAGTCAAACCCAGGGTTCGGGAGCAAAGGGTCTCGTGTGGGGTTCAGCGTGTTCGGGGTGTCAGAAACCCTCCAGAACAGATTCGAGAACGAGAAACGGCGCAAAGCACTGGAAAGCCAAACCCTAAACCCTGAACCTGAAACCCTAATACCCTAAATCCCTAAACCCTGAATAAAACCCTAAAGCCCTAAAACCCTAACCCCTAAACCCCTAAACCCCTAAACCTCTAAACCCCTAAACTCTAAAACCCTAAACCCGAAGACTGATGCTGAGTTCCGTCCAGGCGCGCGGGTGTCGAAGCTCAGGCGAACTGCACAGAAGTCGCAGCCGGAAGAAAGATCCGTGACGCTGGTGCAGTCCTGCTAAAATCTAAGCTCTTACAAACCCTAAGGTTTAGGGCCATGAGCACTTTGACTATGACCCCACTAGCGACTCCCCGAGAAACCCTGAACCCTGAAAGCCGTAAACCCGTTCCCCCAACTATTGCGAGCACGAGTCCAGGAGCAGAAAGACCTGCTGGTCGGGCGTCCTTGGTCCAGAAGCTGTGCAAGGTGATGCAGAACCCTACAAGTGCAGGTTACAACGAAGAGCTGTAATACTATGTGGGGTGTCTGGGCGTATTGCGACCGCCCGGGGACCTTTGCGATTCAGGGCTCGTGGTTTGCGTTGCAGCATCGACTGCCACTTGTCTGGACATCAAAGTCCGAACCCAAACCCGAAGATCATAATCCCGGTATGGATCTCGAACCCGCATTGCTCGGATTAGCAACCAAATGCTTTCAGACGCGAAAATGATGCTGAGAACAGTCCCAGCACGATTTCGGAAGCCTTCCTCCCCGGTTCGGAAGCAACCTAAACCCCCTGTCTCTGTACCCTCTGAACGATATCTAGCCTGAAATCCCGAAACCGAAACTCTAGGACCTCTGGGTCTGTCTACATCTGTATACTAGACAGGCCCTACAAGCTGTAACCACAAACTCTGTAGCATCCTTGGGATCCGAGCCATTCTCACATGAGAGTCTCTGGACAAAAAGGACCCCACCACACAGGGCCCTTTATTGCTAAGAAGACCTTACAAACACAAACCCTATTATAAGCCCGAACAGCGAACGGCCTGTGTGCAAGTTTCGTCGGGTTGAACAACTTGCTTTGGTAAGCTCTGAAACTGGCGCCTTATCATGTGCAGAAGCGCATCTTACACTTAGAGCTTAAGGGTTGTGAGGCATAATATTTGCAGCAAATATTAGCAAGCATTCAAACCCAAATATTGCAGCTTCAAGCTTTTAGCGTGCAGCGGAAGGCCTGGGATATCTTCGCCAACCAGGCCCATAAACCGTTAATCCAAAACTGCGATCGCGCGAATCCGATAAAAACGTCCCTCATGCTTTGCTGGCAGGTTCAACATATGGCAGGCTCCAAAATTAAGCCCTAAACCCTAAACCCTGAACCAAGTGCTGAGGATCCTATGTGCGTGGGCCGAGATTGAGATCTTTCGTTTTCGGGCATCTGACAATTTCACCAAAACCATATCTTAAATTTGGGAGGCGGGAAATCTATAAGGTTGAACAAGTCGGAAACTTCTGGGGCATTCATAGTTTCAGGTGTCGGGGTTCGCAGCAGGCCTCTGCATTTCACAAGCCCCGGCATCCTTTCATATAAGCCCTGATGACCCGCATGTTCAACATAGCAAAACCCAAGCTTTTGTCGCAGTGCTTGCTTTGCAAAGGCCGGGAGTTCAATCATCCAGTTTCTACCAAATGATTCTTTCCAAGGAGCCAATGTTTGGACTGGTGGAGCGAAGTTGTATTACTATATCACATTGTATACAGTTAACAACTTGCTCACCAAACCGACAGCAGAAACTCTGCAAATGCATGCAGCATGATGACTTTCGGCACAAGCAAACACCTCTGAAGCATGACACATGCCCTCGAGCCTAAGACAAGCGGTACTCACCTGGATAGTATGGGTTGATGACTGAAGTCATTGTGGCGACGCACCAACACAATCCTAAAGCTTATATTAAAACCTATGTGTAACCTCAATACCGGCACATTTAGCAAGTTATGACCCAATGTTCATGTAGGCTATGACTCTTCCCCCCCAGATAACCAAAATGAACGCGGGCTTGCGAGGGTCATCGGAACCAACGGTTCCTAAGCTGCAAAGCCTCCGATACAGTGGGGACATACCCCTAAACCCTAAACCCTACTAAGTAATAGCATTGGCATTGAGTCTACGTTCGCGGTTTGGTGTCTTGGGGCTTGGGATTTCGGGTTCAACCTTTCCGGGTTAGGGAATGTCGTGCTTGGCTCGGTTTCGTTGTGCCGGACCCTAAACCTACAGCGCTGTAAGCACACGCATGTGGAAATCATGACAGGGATCCTTATAAACATCCATAAAGATTTTTCCGAGTCTTTAAGCGGGTTTAAGGTTAAAGGTTTCCTAACCCCAAACCGTAACTCTAAATCCTAATGGAAAAACCCCCAGGCCAAGACTTGAGACGAGGATCTGCTCCCCGGGCACACACCTGAAAAGACGCATCTTAGGATAATGGTTTAGGGTGTCGGGTTTCGAATTCCGGGTTTAGGGGTTTAGGGTTTAGGGTGTCTTCGAATTCCGGGTTTCCGGTTTCGAGTTTCGAACTTAGGAGGGTACGGTGTGCTCGGCATGTGGCATGCCGAGCCAACAGCAAATGTATACAAATTACAGCATGTGAGCATGCGGGAGTCTAGGTTCACATCGGACAGTGGCTGCTGCTTGCATGGCGATAGTGGATGCAGCCGGAACATGTGTGAGAGGTCAAACGAAAAGGGAAGGTCGCCACCCTAAACCCCTAAGCCCTTTACGTTGAACCCCTGTTCTGAACCCAGACCCTGCCAATCAGCACCCTAAACCCAAATCCAAGCCTAAACTTGCGGGTTGAGGGCCCTGATTCCCGGAAGCCCAAGCGAATTTTTTCTTATATTATAGGGGCCTTCATATTATGATTTATAAGGTATATTCCTTTATTAAGGGTTATTGGGCTTTCTGGGTGATTCCAGGCCAAGGCACTTGACTTCCGCTGTCAGTGAGAAAGGCCCGCTTTCCATCGCCAGCCGCTCCTGCAGGCGCAAGGCGAGATTGTGGGATTCTTAGGGGCTCGGGGCTTATAGGGTCTAGGGTAGAGTTTAGAAGTTTATAAACCCTATAAACCCCTTAGGGTTTAGGGAAGGGTTTAGAGTCTATAAGCCCTTAACCCTTTAGGGTTTAGGGTAGAGTTTAGATTGTATAAACCCTAAACCCTTTAGGGTTTGGGGTAGAGTTTAGAGTTTATAAGTTATAGACCCTAGGGTTTAGGGCTTAGGGCTTAGGTACGGTTTGGGCCTGCTCCCGACAGCTCTGGGTGTGGACTTTGCAGCCTGCGGCATCTGCCAAAATACCCTAAACCCTTTTTTGCATCTGGTTTGCAGCGACTCAACCGTAAACCCTAAACCCTAAAACCTAAACTCTAAACCCCAAACCCAGTGACGCAAAAAACGACGGCGCGAAATGAGCGTCCATCTCCGGGCCTCGGGACTGCCACCATAGCCGCCTGGGATTTCCGAACACTAAGGTTTAGGGTTTAGGGTCTACTAGAGAAGCCTAAACGTAGAATAGGGTGTTGGGGTAGATTATACTATAATTACAAAAAGGAACCTAAATAATTGGAATAGGCTTTTGGGGTATATTATGCTCTAATTACAATAAGGAACCCCAAAACCCTATTCTAATGATTACGGCTCCCCTACATTACTGTGCAAAGCTTTACCCCGAAAGCAAGGAACCTCACCCTTAGCATCAAAATAGCCCAAAAGCCTTATATAATAGGGTCTTTGAGCCCAAAAGCCTTAAAATATGAGTCCTTCGATGCCAAGGGTCACCAACCGAAGCCCCAAACTCCCAAATCCTAACCCTTTAGCGCTACCTATAGTCTCCATTGTAGTTCCTTTTTCTGGTTTAACCAATTCTATATTAAGGATCCTAAAAGGTAATCCCCAAAAGGAACTACTAAGGAGCCTATGGGTAGAGTCAACATCAGAATGGCGTTGGAAGATCCTAATGGGGTTTTGGGGTTTTGGGTTTAGGGGTTTTAGGGTTTAGGTTTAGGGTTTAGGGTTTAGGGGTTTAGGGTTTAGGGTTTAGGGGTTTTAGAGTTTAGGGGTTTTAGGGGTTTTAGGGTTGGTTTAGGGTTAGGGTTTAGGGTTTGGGGGTTTTAGGGGTTTTAGGGTTGGTTTAGGGTTAGGGTTTCGGGTTTAGGGGTTTTAGGGTTTAGGGTTTAGGAACTTCTAAGACCCTATAAGAGTTGCCCTGAAGCGAGGAAGTAGCTTTTCTGAAAACAAGTTGCTTCTCGAAGCCCTGCAACCCTGAACCCTAAAGCTCGGACCAGTCATACGGTTGATGATAAAAATCCTGCACTACCCATACTAAGGAATATACCCATAATTCCCATAGTTTAGGGTCCTTAAGGTAAATGCTAAGGATCTAGGTCACAATAACAATAAGGAATATATATAATATATACCCATAATTCCCATAGCTTAGGGCCCTTAAGGTAAATGCTAAGGATTTAGGTCATCATAATAATAAGGAATATATATATATATATAATATAATATATATATATATATTATATATATAATATACCATAGTTCCCATAGTTTAGGGTCCTTAAGGTAGATGCTAAGGATTTAGGTCATCAGCCGTAGGCAAAGAAGCTTTGAAGATCTGGGCTCCTCCCATGCAATGCTCTTCAAGCCAATACCGGATGGGTTTAGGGTTTAGGGTTTTAGGGCTTTAGGGCTTTAGGGTTTTGGGTTTAGAGTTTAGGGTTTAGAGTTTAGGGTTTAGGGTTTAGAGTTTAAGGTTTAGGGTTTAGGGTTTTGGTGGGTGCATGACCGAAACCCAGGGCCTAAATCCTAAAGCCCGAAGCAGATGCGCAGAAAATCCCACAACACTTGGTAACCAGGTACAGCAGACAATAATTCTGGATAGGGCGTCGGGGTCTTAAAGTGCGCTCACATATTCACACTCCTACATCCCGAAACTCCCCAATAAAGCCCTGAGCCGGCAAACCCCAGACTCAAAATTACCAAAACCCTAAACCCTAAACCCCAAACCAAACCCGGAACCCGAAATCCTAAACTCCAACTCCCGAGGTACTATGCACATAACCCAACCCTAGCTCTTACGAAGCTCGGAAGCCCGATGGAGCCCTGTTTAAAAAGGCGATCTAGAAGTGCTGGGCGACAGCCAGAGAATCCTGCCGACTTGGTACCTTCGGAAGTGCATTTTGACTTTTGCCGTCAGGCTTCGGGGTTAAGATCTTAGAGTTTAGGTCTTTGTTGGCTTGGATGTGGTAGAAAATTTAGCTTATGTTCACACTCATAGAGCATGCCTTCCTAAAACCGACAATGGCACTCATGAGCAGCATAGGTGTGTTAAATGAACTTAACTTATGTTAGTTCCCCAAGTGTCGGCTTGGAAGTAGTTCATCCTGAAGAACTGTGTGTAATGCTGTAGTAGTAGTTGCACAGCTGCTTTTAGTTGCGGTGTCGGTCTCACTTAACACCTTGTAGTCCTGTTGTTGCTACCAGAGCTTTCGCCTAATAACACAAAGGGTTCGGCAAACATCTGTGGTATCTGAATCAACACCCTTTTCCTCTTACTGCCATTCCTGCTGATGCTGATACTAGTAACACTGTTCCTGCTATATTCTAGATATTGCCGATGATACTTTGATAGGTCTCTTGTACAACACTTGCTGCAAGAGGCCAAACTGATTTGTTAAGACACACACACACGCATACATGCCATACAGCACGATGATATACCTCAAGCACCAGACCCTGCAAAACAGAGTTGCCGAAACCCGGGTACCTTCCAGGATGAAAACGTTCTTCTCCTGCAAGGACGACGACAAATGGTTCGGGCCTAACTCCTACGGACTAGGGTTTCGCCATGGGGTTCAGTTTGTACGGTCAGGGTTACAGGTTACAGGATCCAACTCGCGAGGAAGGCGTATATTCGGAGCAGTAATCCCAGACTATACACGCTAACCCTAAACCCTAAGAAGCATTCCGGGCGTAGGGTTGCGGACGTGCGACTCAGGCAGTGTTCGTGATGTTCCGAAGACTTCGGGGTCAAAGGGTTCAGGGCCGCGGCTTCTAGAGCCGCTAAGGATAGGGTATACAGTAGGGTTTGGGGCTTTAGGGCTTTAGGGTTTTAGGTTGTAGGATTATAGGGCTTTAGGGCTTAGGGTGCAGGATTTAGGGTTTAGGGCTACGGGCCGAAAGCAACTACCCTTCATCGTAGACCTCCTGATTGCCTCATGATGATGAGTGTGGGGCCTTGTGGGGGATCCTCGTACGGGTAATGCAAGGGCACGAATGATTAAACTAAGGTTCCAAAATACGGTTGATGATATCAATCCTGCATTACCCATCTTAAGGAATATGCCATAATTCGTATAGTTTAGGACCCTTAAGGTAATGCAGGATTTATATCATCAACAGTATGATATTTTGTAATCAGAAGGGGAACCCTAAGGAATTGCTTGTGGTAGTAATTAGTAATCCCGGCTTCATATGAAAGCCTTTGTTAAAGTTAGGCTTGGGGGTTAAAGGATTTCCAAGGCTTGGGAATATGAGAGACGTGCTGTAGAGAACTGCAAGCCAGCGACTCGGGGTCTGAAACACTGGAACTTAAGGGTTTAGGATTTTGGGTGTTGGGGTTTAGGGTTTAGGGCCAGTTTAGGGTTTGGGGTTTAGGATTTTCTCGTTGCGACCGGTAACCGTGTCTTTGTCCAACTACTATCCACCCGAGGGTTCCCGACCACGGATATTTGGAAGTTTCTGGTCTACAAGCCACCGGAAGCCTACGTAGCCCATTAACGAGGGCAGGGCTTCAATTTACTGACTCCTTTCCGAAAAACTTCTCAATAGCAGTGTCCTTCTTGCTGAGGTACATCTTTCCATGGTCTGTCAGCTGTGTCCAGCCTCACGTGCATCTGCCAGCACATGAAAATCTCCTTTGAAAGAACCTATTATTTGGATTGACCGGGGAATGGGGGCGTCTTGTCAGCCTGACGCAGCACTGACACACTCAAAATATGATCCGCCTGACCCACAGGCTATACCAACCTCTGTCCCGAAACACATCTTCGCCGCGCTGCATATGACGCACCCTTTAATTCTACCATAGACTTTCCGGAACGTCTAAACCTGGCACTCAGTCATTTCGTGTACCCTATGGTAGAGGTACTTTGCCAACCTGGGCCCAAATAGCAATTGGAATAAACTCTGGAGCCCCGAACGGATCTTTTTTTGAGGGAAAATAGTATACTGTACCCCAGAAGCCCATTCAAATTGTTGAGGCCGCCCCTTTTCCAAAACCGGGTGGCCAAGGCATAGCCTGTCTACCCTCAAGGCTTGTCGGCTTTGAGGTTAGGGCTTATAGGGTTTAGGGTTCAGGGTTTAGGGTTTAGGCCTGAACCCCCAAGCCCTCATCTGATACTCTTGCCGCAGGGTCGAGGCCTGTGGAGGTTTCTTAGGGCTCATGAGAGGAAGCGCAGGCACACACACAATGAAGCAGAATCATGGATTGGTGCGACCCTATGGTTAGAACCCTAAGGGAGCACTCATAAACCCCCTAGAGGAACCCTACTAGTAGAATCCTAAGGGAACCCTGCATAGACCGCTTAAAGGAACCCTACTACTAGAACCCTAAAGGGAACCCTTCATAGACCCCTTAAAAGCAAACCTACAATTAAGACTCTAAGGGAACCCATCATAGACCCTGTAAAGGAAGCCTACTATTAGAACCCCTTCATAGACCCCTTAAAGGAACCCTACTACTAGAACCCTAAAGAGAACCCTTCATGGACCCTGTACAGGAACCCCATAGAACGACTGCCTGGCCCATAGTCTTCTTTTGGCGGCGCAGAGCGCTCAGGGCCCGACGACGACGGCGAGGGCGGCATGAGGATTTAGGGTTCAGGCTTTTGGTTTAAGGGTTTATAGGGTTCCGGGCTTTGGCTATTTAGGGGGTTTTAGGGCTTATTGAGAATTTTCTTTAAGTGTTTAGGATTTAGGGTTCATGGGTTTTGGTTTAAGGGTTTAGGGTACCCCGGATTAGGTATGTCCCTGGTATGTCGTACACTTGAGACTTCCAGCTTTGGCAAGGGGGCCCAAACAAGTAGAATCGGCTTCTGCCGAATCTTATGCCATCAGCCATAAACATACAGGGGCTGTAGCTGTTTATAATTTTCAGAGCCCTTCGCCCTCCCCCACCCATATTAGATTCTAAAGATGTTTTCACAGGGCTTCGAGTTGCTTCCAGCGCGGGGCGCCGGGGCTACGGACTGCGGTTTGAGTTTTGGCTCAGGCTTGTAGGGCTTCGAATTCGAGAGGTGAGGTTGAAATGAAAACTAGTTCTACATCTATTTCTTGTGTTTACCACCACAATTGAAGATTGTAGAGTATACCTGAACTTTTGCTGGTATCTGATGGACTTGAAGCTTGCGCGATGGAGGGCGACACCAAAACGCCCAAGGCTCATACCGAGCACCAACATCTACTGATTTGGGCGTGTCTGCCTTGAGACTTTGGACTCAGTGGCTGGCAGGCGCGGAGCAACGACTTCCGGGTGGGGTTTGGGAATGGGCGGTTTAGGTTTTTTGGAACTCGTTTTTGCACCTGCTCCCTCGTCGGGACAACCACATGGCCGGGCCTGGGTTTTCGACAGGGTGCGGTCACGGTAGCTGCAGCCTAAAGCCCTAAACCCTAAAACCCTAAAATCCAAATACCCTAAAACCCGGGGGAGATGGTGCTGAAGCACTTCCCAAGTTCAGGGCTTAGGGTTTAAACAGTTTTGGTGTTAAAGAAATTAAAAGTTAAAGTTTTCAGGGTCGTTTAGTCTTGCTGTCTCATCACTCTCATGAAGATCCGATGAGGAACCGATGCTCTCCCAACCTTATAGTACACCCCCTTACTAAGCGCTACCTAGTCTCAGGATCCTGCTGGAACCTTGCTTAAACAAAAATTGTGGATATTCAAATCTTCACGCTCTAGTAGGCACCCCTAAATACGAGCCCATATACACCCCTCAAAAAGAACACAGAAAGCCTCTAAACACCGAGACTGCCTGCCGCACGAAGGACGAAGGCCTCGCCCGGGGCTTTAGGGTGTAGAGATTAAGGATGTTGGGGAGGGGGGGGGGGGCAGTAGGTTGGATCACTACGAGAACATGTTCGAAGTTTGAGAAAGCAGGCAGTGCACCTGTGCGAGGACCGCAGTCCTGAACCTTGCTTCAGGGCTTCAGAAAGTGTCAAGATGCTGGGGTTGTATGTGCATATGTATGTGTATATATATATATGTGTGTGTGTGTTATATGTGTATACATATATATATATACACACATATACATATATATAACATATACATACATACATACATACATACATACATATACATACATACATACATATATATGTTTGATATTGTGTATATATATATAAGATGCTTAGACTGTGAACTATGATCCCAAAAGCCCACAGTTTCGAGATCCGTATGGAGCTTCGTCCTGCTCCCTCGAACTCAATCATCACAAAACACCGTAGGGCTTAGGGTTTAGGGTTTTTTTGGTTTCGGGTTTTTTTGGTTTAGGGTTTAGTTCTTTTTTGGTTTATGGTTTAAAGTTTAGGGTGTAGGGTTTTTTTCTCTAAGCCCTGAGGTGCTTGCAGGGCTTGGCTTTGCAAGGTTTAGGGCATTACCTTCACTCCTGCCGCCTCAGCTTCCTCGCGAACTTTTCTGAAGGTGCAGAAACGGCACTGAATGCACAATGAACTTCGGATTTGGCTTGCAGAGGAAGGTAACCCTAAACCTGCCATGATACTTCAGCTCCATACGTGTATTTTCATGTTAGAATACTGACCACCATCCTTAGCAGTGGTGGCCATAATGTATTAATTCAGCCCGGCTGCTCGTCATCGTAACAGCTGGATATCACTTTCAGCTCTGAACACCCATGAACAGAAACACAGAAACTCCCTCGGCCGAAGACACCTTTTCCGCCGCCCTGCTAGAATTCCCTAACCCCCCAGGTACCTACTATATAGGGCCCTAGGGGCTCTAGTACCCTATATAGTAGGTACCTGGGGGGTTAGGGATTCAGAAGTCTTCTGAAATACTCACGGCACGGGGCTTTTACTATCTCTGGGAACAGCATGGACCTTTTGCTGCAAACCGGTCGTGAACCGGCTCCCCAGCGCATCGGACATACTACGCAGCTTCTCAGAGGCCCGGGGGACGCAATAAGTTGTAAGTGCCTTAGAGCTGTAAGAACAGTAACCCAACTTTTCCATCAGCACTACATACCCTACCGGGCCCTACCGGGCCACTGTGAACCTCAACGAAGCAATACACTCAACCTACACCCCTATAAACCTACCTTTGAGATCTCTGGCGCCTTCAACCTACTGGGTCCCAAACCGTCTATATAGGGTGTGTAGGGTTTAGGGTTTGGGGATTCAGGGTTTAGGGCTATGAATTAGAATAAATATCCTAAACTGCAGATTGCCGCTTAAACCCCCTATGAAGCCTCACAGCCAGGATGCTCCCTGAAGTCTCTCGACCGAACGAAACCAAAACCCTGGCGAATTTGGGAGAAGCCAGATGCTTAAACTTAAACTTGGCCCCCCGAACTCACTTCCAGCCCGAAAGTGCCCAGCACTCAGATGGTACCCAACGCCACCTAGCAGGGCGGCACTTGCTCCCTCTTTGATTCAGCACAATCGTGTCCATCCCTGTCTGTACGTTGTATGGGGCCGGTTGTATAGAGCCTGATTCTCAGCGACCGGGGTGGAGGCCGCAGAAGTTCGGGAAAGGCTGGAAAAGCATATTGTCTACAAGTAGGTCTTCAGCCCTCGACCGGATCGCGAACGCGCCAAACCTGTGAACCCCCAATTAACTTCCTTCGGCCTCTGAACCAGTAACAGTCCCTAAGGCTATAAGGACTCATATTTCAAGGCTTTTGGGCCCAAAGACCATACTATATCAGGCTTTTGGGCTATTTTGAGCCATTTTGGGAGTGTTAGGGTAAGCCCCTGATGAATCAACTCCCTCTCTTGCAATGTCTTTCCTTATGCTGGGACCCCTAGCACACTCCCACTTCAGGGCACAGCGGTCTACATTGAGCGCTTTAAGCTTCATAGGGTTTCGGACTATACGGCGTATGGTTTGGGCAGTATAGGCAGTGTCAAGCTACCGTGCTTCCAAACCCGACACCCCGAAAACTGGACAACTAAACCCTAAATCCTATACAAAGGCCCCACCCTTAACCCTAAATCCGTAAGGTCCTTTATAAGGGTCCCACAGGCGCGCTAACTGTAAGGTGCAAAACCGCAAAGACCCGCATGCTCCGACTCGCCTGCTCCTTGATCCAAGGTATGACCTCATCCAGGGCCGTCTCCAGCGGGGTGGTGCCTTCGATTTTGCAGAAATTCGGCTGTTTAGAGGTCCTCGGAACTCGGACCTACTTTGGGGCTTTGCGGTCATGGGTAAAGGAATTTCAGGAAACCTTGGGGGTTTAGGGGTCTAGGGGTTTGGGTATATGTGAGAAAATCCGTAGGATTTTACTGCTTAGGGTTTTCAGACAGCGAGAAGCCCGGAGGGCTTCGGTTTCCCCTTCAACGTACAAGCCGGTCGTTTAGGTGCAGATCTCGTACCCAGCCTGCACTTCGCATGGAGACTTCAGGCAGCGCTTTCTTCTTCTTGCATCGCGGCTTTGCAACATCGCTGATGGTACAAACTCAGACAGCACCCAAGCCCTAAGCCCTAAGCCCTCAGCCCCAAGCCCCTAAACCTCCTAAACCCTAAACCTCGTAAACTCGAAACCCAAGACAAAGCGGTGTCGAACTCGAAGGGTCGGCTCTGGCAAGTTGCACTCGATGTCCAGAACGGCCTGGGGGCACGGCTTCAGGGGATCGAAGGGTGCACAAGGAGTTGAAGCGCTGGGGAGTTCTTAGGTTTAGGGTTCAGGGTGTAGGGTTCTTTCTTTAAAGTGTAGTGGCGAGGGTGTAGGGTCTAGGGTTTAGGCCTTATGAGTTAAATAACCTGTTCTCAGTAGAACTAAGTTCACGACCAGTGTTGCCTTGGAGCAGTGAGTCCTTTTCCGATGCTTTTAATGGTCAGGGTTTAGCAGCTTGGCATCCACGTTCCATTGTGCGACCCTGTTAAAACACAAAGCCGCCGACATCCTCAGGCTCGGTTTTCGGAAGGTTCGGAGTTGCCCTAACCCCCCAGGTACCTACTATTTAGGGCCCTAGGGGCTCTAGTACCCTATATAGTAGGTACCTCGGGGGTTAGGGTTGAGCATTGAGCATCCAAAATACTCACTGCAAGTCCCGCCTGTCAGTGCCCCTTCGTCACGAGGGGCATGGGGATCAGTTATTTCACAAACACGCGGTCTGGAGGCCAGGGGCTTTGCTGTTAGGTTGCGGGGCTACTGTTTCCCTAAGACATTTCTCCAAAAATTGTGTAACCCCACCATCACAACAGCACCGAGAGGGACGACATGTTTACCACACCTTGGAACTCCTCACCCCACCTCCACCCCTACATATGACATAATTCCAGTGATCGTACCAGAAAAGGGGCGCGAATAAGGCCTATGCTCTTTCCATGTGGCTACAAAGGCACGGGTTTTTTTATAGCAGATGTTCATCATAATAACTATGTTGTCTATCATGTTGTGCTCTAGTCTGTTCTGTTTTGTTATACGATACTAATTTTATGTTATGTTGCAGTATCTACATAGCAAGATATCATATCGTATTCCGCTCTATTCTGCTAAAGTATAAAATATACCATATCTTATCATACCGTGCCATATCATAACGTATCCTATCATATACACACACACACACATACCAGCTATACTATATAAACAATTAGGCCGTATATATGGGTAGTTCTCTGAATTAGGGTCCCCTTTAGGTCCCCAATATCGCACGGCACCCTCATAAAAAAAGGACCCTAAAAGGGACCCTACTTTAGAGAACTACCCTAAACCCTAAACCCTAAACCCTCCCTTATAGTGTCCTTATAAAGGAACCCTTATAGATCCCTTTAAGGAGCCCTTAAAGGAACCCTTAAACCTCCCTCTAGGGCGCCCTTAAAGGAACCCTTAAAGATCCCTTTAAGGCGCCCCTAAAGGGAACCCTTATAGATCCCTTTAAGGAGCCCCTTATAAAGGGACCCTTAAAGATCCCTTTAAGGAGCCCTTATAAAGGGACCCTTCTAGATCCCTTTAAGGAGCCCTTATAAAAGGGACCCGGAGCTTTTCGCGTCTGGGGCCGACCTTGGCCTTCTCCACGCAGGGCACCCGCATCTGCACATCGTGCCTGCGTTTCGGGGCTTCGAGGAGTCCAAGGTTTCAGGGGCTTAGGAGTCCAGGGTTTAGGGGTTTAGGGGTTTAAAGGTTTAGGGGTTTCGGGGTTTATAGGTTTAGGGTTTGGGAGTTAGGTTTTAGGGGTTTAAAGGTTTAGGGTTTGGGGGTTAGGGGTTTGGGGGTTTCGGGGTTTATGGGGTTGGGGTTTATGGGATGAGGGTTTAGGGGTTTAGGGTTTCGGGGTCTAGGGGTTAGGGTTTAGGGTTTCGGGTTTAGGGTTTGGTTACTGTTTAGGGTGTTCGGCTCAGCTAACCCCCAAACCTGAACAAGCACCCGCACCCTGAATCATGCCAGCACTACCCTGAAGTTTCGAAACACGAAACCTAGCATCCGCAATATACTTTTACTACAGTCTGCAAGCAGAATCCTTGAGGACCGCTTTAATTACAAACAGACTCGATCTTCCACATTAGCACAGTACACAAAATAGATACAACACTAAACCCTAAACCCTACCCATAGGCCCCTAAGTAGTTCCTTTTTATGGCTTATATTTAGGATCCTAGAAGGTACTCCCAAAAAGGAACTACTTAGGGGCCTATGGGTAGACTCCTATAGCCTATAACAGTACAAAGTAGATACTTGAGGACCCACAACCCCCACCTGGGGGCCAACCCCTAAACCCTAAAACCCTAAACCCTAAATCCCTAGACCCCTATAGCAGTATACAAAGTAGATACTTGAGGACCCACACCTCCAACCTTGGGGGGCCAACCCCTAACCCCTAAAACCCTAAACCCTAAATCCCTAAACCTCTACAACACTATACAAAGTAGATACCTTGAGGACCCACACCTCCAACCTTGGGGGGCCCTAAACTACGCGGGACATCCTGCAAGCGACCGGCGGAGGGCTGAGGGGCCTCGGGCCCGAAACCTTCCGTGCCCTTGGCTTTCGGAGTTGAGGCTTATAGGGTTTATTTAGGGTTTAGGGTTGCGGGTTTAGGGTTTATTTAGGGTTAGGGTTTATTCAGGGTTTAGGGTTTAGGGTTTATCTAAGGGTTTTTTCCCTCCCAATTTAGGTTTAGGGTGTCTGAGAGACCACATCTCGACGACGAAGGCCCTCCTCTGCAGCATCGAGCCATCTCAAACACCGCGGCTTTAAGGGTTTAGTGTTTCCAAACTGCAGAACCCGACATCCTGAAATCTTCCCTCCTCAACCCTGCATCCAGCTGAACTTATCTTCGATTGTAGCTCCTTTCACTTGCCATGTTTCGGTGCTGTAGGGTCCTAGACAGTAACTTGCTGAACCTCAGTTCACACTGAAGGGAGCCGAAGCAGAGAGTCGAGAGGGTTTAGGGTACATCCCCTACCTACAAAGACCCAAAAACTGGGAAGCCCGAAGACATAGACACAAACCAGCAAACCTTGGAGCACACCAAAGGTCGCTTATAACATGCTACACCTTGACTCCTACGTGCTTCGCGCCTTTTAACCGCCACAACTCTTCAGACAAAAATCCAAAACACCCATAAATCACCCCTGCAAAATTCTAAACATCTCGAAACATCTAAGCACCCTCATAGCCGCCCTTACTGCTGTTCGGGAGCTGGAAGGGCTCATCCGAAACGAACTCGAAGGGCTCATCTGGGCCTCTGGGTGCTTGCCCTATAGGGCTTGGCTTTAGGGTTTAGGGTTTAGGGTTTTAGCATGTGGGGATTAGAGTTTAGAGGCTTTAGAGGTTTAGGTCTTACGGGCCTCTTAGGGCTGTGAGCGCGTGTGGTTTTTGCTTCTTGCTACCCAAGAATCTCAGGGTCTACCTGCGTAGCAACATGCAAGAATCGGACAACTTCGTTTTGGGGGCACCGGTAGCCTGACGCAGGGTAAGAAGGAGGGCATTGCACGCGATACACTCCCAAGAATTACATCGCGGCTCCCAAATGCTAAGTCAAAGGATCGTGATGGCTCACCCGAGTTTGCGGTTTGGGGTTGTCTAGACTGCCAGCCCGTACATCACATATGCTTGAAGGGTTTAGGATTTGAGTTTCCGATTCCGTGGCACTTGTGGGGTGTTGGGTCTCGCTTGTGGCCGCTGCACACAGGTTGTGCTCGACTCTGAAGCCGAAGGTCTTGCTTAGCCCATGCATGGTTACTGGTTCAAGCGTTTTTCCTTGTAGTAAACCAGTACTTTCTCTGCACGTGTTCTCTACAATGGCTCTACAAGCTCTCTCCACGAACTCACGCTTTAGAAGTACTGACAACTTCGGCTCGCTCACATAGGAAGCAAACCGACTGTCAGCTCCAAACCACCGCCAGCTAGGCAGGCATCTGAAACAAGCTGCTGATTGCAGGCCTGAAACCCTAAGCCGTAAGCGACCAACATGAAATGAACACCGGGGTCTTTTGTCACCAATCCGAAACTGTGTATTGGCTGGCACTTGCTTAGCTGGCGCTGCTCAGGGTCAAAGGCCGTTGGCCCCAGATTTAGCTAGGAGTGCAAACTCCCGGATGGTGCAAAAAAAGATACGAGTAGATCCACCCACCTATCTTCCTGCAAGGTGATGAACCCACCTATCTTCCTGCAACATTACATGCAGATAGATAGATAGATAGATAGATAGATAGATAGATAAAGAGATGGACCGATCTGGCCCTGTCCCTACGACGAGCCTTTCAGCTTCTTCCAAATGATCTCCGCCAGCTCAAGGACCTAAGCATCTGCAGTCCCTGACATTTGAGGGCTGATAGGCTCTACAACAAAACAGCCTAACCCTAAACTGCCCTAAACTCTCACAAAAAAAACCTCAACCCTGCTAGGTCCCAGACTGTGTGACCAACGGGCGTGGAGATGTTGAAGTCCTGAAGGAACGCAACTCAACAAAAGCTTCATAATGCTAGCATTAAGTACCCTGCCTGTTACTGTTGCGTGGCGCACTTCTAACATGAGCTGCGATGCGCAGAAGACAGGACCTGCAAGCTATACACGGTTTATTTCCGAAGCCGTCATGGTAGCGGCGATCACGTGCCTAAGAGAGAATGAGGGCTTTCGTTGGAACTGCTGCGGTTGATGATATAAATCCTGCCATTACCCCATAATAAGGAATATACCATAATTTCCATAGTTTAGGGTCCTTAAGGTAATGCAGGATTTCGATCATCAACAGTAGGGCGACGAACACAAACACCCTCAAACCCCAATATCACTGTACCAAAGGCCTGAACCCGGAAATCCCGAACCCCGCCAAAAGAACAGGTAATTATCTATAGACGTTTGTGTGGGTGTATATATATATATATTTATGTATATTTATTTATACAGACATGCGTGCATGCGTGGGCACACAGACATACAAACATACAAGCAAACAAACAAGCATATACATACATACCTACATGTACACGCATATGTACACATATGTGTTTGCCAAATATACAAATACACATGTATACATTACATGCGCATTATATATATATAGAGAGAGAGAGAGAGAGCTCTAAAGCCTCAAGGTTCACAAACCCGAGAAGAGGATTCCTCGTTCCGCGACTTCGGGTGCATGATGCACTTGACGATGCCGCGGGCGAGGTCACCGGCCTCAGAGGCTCTGTGGATTTCAACGCTCCCTAAAGTTTAGGGTTTAGGGTAGGAGTTTAGGGTTTAGGGTCTGGGGTTTGAAGGGTTTTGTGACTTCTTGCATCTGCTTGCGAAAGTCTGTGCACGGGTTTATGAGTTTTGACGGCCTGGGTTCTTTTGGGGATTCGGGGATTTTAGGCCCAGGGCTTCTTCCTTAGACTGTGGACGGTTGGGGGTCTGGCGTGTGTCTGGCTTCGATTTCAGGGTGAGGGATTCGGGGAAGGGGTTCGTTGGGTTTGCCGGCAAGCACGCGTAGTAGGCATCTTAGTGATTGGCATGTTCCTTACTCGCACGTTCAGGTATGATTTGCGCATGGTCTGGGGTCCAGGGCTCAGGGTGCAGCGGATTGAGAAAATGGCTTCATTGACCGAAGGGGGTGTTCAGTTTGATCGTGGTTTACAGGTTTCAATATCCCACTCCCCTAAACCCTAAACCCGGGCCCATAACTACGTCATGGAAAGCCCTCCCAGTAAAGATCCTCTGCTCAATCTGCACAAGCTTGATTCGTCAATTCCACCGAGAAGCTAGAAACTCCTGAACTTCCCTTAAAAAAGAGGCCAGAAAGTTGGAACATGGGTTTAGGAGGATTCGTGCTAGGATCCCTTGTACTTTACCTTAAGGGCATGGGGCTCATCATGTTCCAACTTTCTGGCTTCTACTATAGGCTGGCAGCCCAGAGCTGCAACTCAGGGTTTTTGGGGCCGAGTCTAGTGTTTACAGGTTTAGGGTTTAGGGGTTTAGGGTTTAGGGGTTCAGGGGTTTAGGGTTTAGGGTTTGTCTGGTGAAAAATAAACTGTAGGGCAGAGTACAGTATGGGATGATAGAGTATAGGAAAGTATAGTAGAGCATGGCACAAGTACAGTAGAATACAGTTAAGTATCGTATACTGGAGCATAGAAGAGTATAGTCTGTTATATAGTGTAGTATAGAATAGTTTAGTAAAGAATATTTTAGTATGGTGTTGGTATGGTACAGTTTCGTAAGACAGGGTAGCATAAGGCCTCACTACTCGAAAATAGGGTTGTGGGTATAGAGTAAGGCATATAGTATAAAGAGTATAGCATAGCCTAGTCTAGTCTAGCATGGCCCAGGGCCTAGTCTAGTGCTAGTACCGTGCGTGCAGTATGGCACGGTGATCTAGTAACCTGCGGTGTAGTATAGCACCGTTTCGTGTGCGAAAACATTCACTACAGTATTGTGCAGTATTGGACGGTGTTGCACGACATAGGCTGGTACCGTATGGCATACTTTATAGCTAACTTATACAGGGGTTAGAACTGCTGACTACTCAGGGCCTCTCTAGTTTCGGATCAGGGCTCTGGGTTTGGGGTCTTCTTGCGAGCTGCATATGTATAGTGGCGCTTCTGATTTCCGGCGCCCAGGATATGTAGCCTCATGGCACACATCAGACTGCAAACCCTGGACGGCAGGCCCTAAGCCGCGACAGAAACTTTAAGCAAGTTGGGCTGGGTCTTGAGGGTTTGTAGGACTTGAGATCACGCAACGTGTGGGGCTTCAGCGATGCGAGCCTTCCTGAAATCTACGGAGTGCTTTTTGTCTGGAGTGGAGTGCTGGTTCAGGATTTCGGAGACTGGGTAGGATGGCTAAAAGCTTCATCAAGGCTCAAGTTCAAGGGTTTAACATGAGGTTCGTAGTTCAAGAAGCTCTGATCTGTGAAGGTCAGCCGACCAGCCTTATCAAAGCCTGATTTCTCTCATTAGCGCCACACAGGATATCCCCAGATAGTCGTTCAGTGCCCCTGCACTCCTGCCCCGCCTGAAGCCTACGGCCGAAGATGGCGTGCTGATTAAAAATAGCTTCGCCAAGCACTAAGTAATGATCACTAATATATAATACCCTCAAGCCTAAATCTCTAAAGCACAAAATCCGCAGTACTTAAAAGCTTCCGCCCTAAGCCAGCGACGGTCCCAGAACAGTAAGTACACTAGAGACAAGAAGAGGAAGATCACCATCCCCAACACCAAAGCTAGAAAAGAATGATCGCCAGCATCAGTCATGCTAGCTGTATGGTCGACGTTCTGACTGTCTGGAAGTTCTGAAAAATCTGAATCTGTTATTCTGGACAGAGGGATTCCCAAAACTCAGTGGCTTCTGCTGTAAGTTGGGTTTGACCTCAACACCCAAGACCTGCAATACTTATCCCAGACCTAGATCTAAAGCCCAAAACTCTACACCCAAAACACAAAGCTCAAGGCCCAGAACAAGGGAATTCCTCAACATCGTAATTATTGTCTGGCTTCTATGCGAAGTTGTAATTTGAGCCATGATGCGGCTTCTGACCTTTCAGAATCTTCTGAACGAGGTCAGGCACCACATGAGACATCGCCTAGTCTTACTTCGGTCTCCTTTAAGAGGGTTTGCCAGGTGTTTATACGGTTTTGATACGCCGGGTGACGCTTTGTGCCAAGGATAAGGGTTGGTGTATCACGGAATGGTTGCAGTAAATGGTTTTGGCAGGGGTCTCCAAAAGGTTTGTCGGAAATCGAGAGAGCCCAATAGCCCTCAAAAGCGGAATATGCATGAGCTACGGAGCGCTTTGTATGATCATACCAGATGCGATTGTAGACATGACTGTCAATCTGGCACTGCGTGTTCCTTCGAAATGGAAATCAATCTGAGGATTTTGGGGAACGCAAGAAGTGGGTCGCTCAGCTCATTTCGTTGAGCAGCAGGAGCAGGCTATAAACTAGGGGTGCACTCGCTTCTTAACACAACTCCACTTGGGATGCTTCTCACTCCAATGTACGGCCGGGTCAAGTCCTGTTTTTTTTTGGGGTTTGGGCCTTGAGATTTATGGGTGTACAGGGTTTGGTTCAAGGTGTTCACGTTGCAACTTTCGCTTTCAAGCTGTTAGATTGATGGGAGTCTACGTACTTCCAAAATGGTCACCACCTCTATGGGCCTACGCAGACATCATCAATAAACCAAAAACCACAGTTGAAGTCAAAAAAGCTGCAAAGCGAAAAACAAACAAACACTCGAGCTGCGAACTCAGAAGGAACTTCGAGTTTTAGAATTGGTGCTTCTGTACTCTTGCCTTCTCTCCGAGAGTTGAAGCCATCAACAAAAGCCAGAGGATGTGGCCAAGGGGCGAGTTTGACATTGCCGCTAAGCACCTGCCAAAAGGAATCGACTAGGGTCTAGGTTGTAGATCTGCCTCGCAAGATTGTCCCTTCACAGTGAGCTCCTGCTTGGAGGCCCTTTACTCCCTACCGACACACACACACACAACCTACATTGTTCGTGCTCATAAGAACGTGGATAAATATGTGCGTTCTGTGTATCTGTCTGTCTGTATGATTGTCCTTAAGTACGTAGGTGCGGCTGCTAGAGGTCCTTAGCCAGAAGTCCTTCGGAGGAACCCTCTAAAGTATCCCTACCCAGAGGCTCCTAAGTAGTTCCTTCTTGTTTATAATTAGAATCCTATCAGGTAACCCCAAAGAGAAACTACTATAAAACCTATAAGTTTAATAACGAATACTTCGAAGATGCCTAGTTTGGGATCTTTGAGGCGCCCTGGACTGCTTGGGCGGTTCCGAGTCGGGCTCCGGAGGTGTCGTGTAGCGGTTTGGGGTCTAGTGTTTGTTTTTTTTTTTTTGTGGGGTTAGGGTTTAGGGCTTAGGGGTTTTGGGGGGTAGGGCGCAAGGTTCATGGTGGTTCGTTTTATGTATGTTTTTGTTGTCCGGGCGTGGGTGCAAGGATTTTCAGGGAGTAGAATTCGAGGGCTTAGATGGTTCAGGGCTTTAGGACCAAAGGGGTCGTAAACTCTCAGCTTCTTGGGATCTCAGCAAGAGAATGCACCCCTCCGGCTCAAAATCTACTAAAAGCGCAACAGTAATTCTTTTGAAGAGCCCAGAAACGCCTGAAGCCTGGAGCCCTGAATGCCCAACGTCCTCAAGCTCTGAGTCCTTAAGTCCTGAAGGCTCACCAGCGGGTTGCCTCTGAATCCGTGGTCGCCCTTTGCTCGCCGATGCCCACGGCATTGAAGGGACCTGGGCTGGTGGCTTTGTAGGTAGAGCTTAGGGTTCGAAGTTTGGTGGTTTTTTGCCTCCCGCAGAGGTTGCGGTTTTAGTTTAGGGCTGAGGTTTTGAGGATGTTTCAGGTCTACCTGGACCCTAAAGAGCCTACCTTTGCAGAGTTCCTTATTATAAATTCTCTATATAAGTCCTTAAAAAGGTAGGTTATTTGGGGTTAAGGTATGGTTTAAGGTTTTTGACACTCACACTCGGACCAGTGGCGGCAAGGCCTGAAGACGAGACTTGCCAAAAAAACTGCTAAGGCCGGGAGGTCGGTTCAACCACAAGCCATGCTTGCGTTGAAGGAGCTGCAACTTGGCCTACGTTTTAGGGCTTAGGGTTCAGGGTTTAGGGTTTAGGGTTCTACGCCCAGGAGCTCAACAACAGACAGCAAGCAACATGCAACGTCGAAACTCAGGAGCTGCAATGGACAGCCTGTAGTCCGAATTCACTCACCCCTCGAACTCATGCACTATGCAAGGAGCCGGCTAAGGAAATTCACTCGTTTGAAAAAACCCATATCTGGGCAGTACCTCAAGAGAGCATACATCGGTGTGATGCAATTCTGCTTTGTGATCACGCTCCTCACTGTCCGCGCTGACGCATATCCTGCAACCTGTGCCACACATCTGTCATGAGGCTGTCCAAGACGGGGCCCTCGGTCTTGCCGAGTCGGTCTCGAGCATACCCAGAGACTCCAAAACCCCTTAATTAAGGAATATACCTTAAGTCGTATTAGGGCTCCGATTATGATTTAAGGTATATTTTCCTTAATCAAAGGGTTTTGGTGTCTCTGGGTACCAAGGTAATACTGTAGCCATTGGTCAGGAAACGCCGTCATGCCCAAACAGGCGCCCTCTTCTTTCCTTTTCGACTGGACCTGCAACTAAAGCGTGTGCACCTTGTGAGCAGGGCACCGCGGCATCCACATCAACATCTGCAGACTCGCACTCCATCTCCTCCGTGAAGCTCGCGATCTCACGGGCTTCCAGCTCACAGTCCATGTATCATTTCGGTCGCAGCAAAGGCGTCCGGCGTCGGCTCAGCCTGCATGGCCACACATGACTCAGACCGGCACACCTCCATACTCGTATCAGCCTGGGCGGCTACATGGATGGTTCCTTAAATAGGGTCCCTTTTTTGGTCCCCAATATATATATATATATATATATATAGTACGGCACCCGTATAAATAAGAAGGCCCCTAAAAAGGGACCCTAATTTAGAAAATTAGAAAACTACCCACATGGCTAGCATCCAGTTTCGCCTGCTGTTCCACCGCCGCCTGCAGAGCGCGAGAGATATGAGCTGGCAACCTCTCCCAGGCCGAGGCGCTGGGTTTAGGGGTGTTAAGGTTTATAGGGTTTAGGGTATGGGGTTTAGGGTTTAGGGCTTTGCAGCACGACGGGCAGAAGCCAAGTTTGCAGCCAACTTGCGAAGCCCGCTAGCCATGACGAAGGGAGTCTCGGAAATAGAATCCGGAACTCTCCGGCGTTTTTGAATTGAGCCGTAGCCATTGTTTTAGGTTTAGGGTTTAGGGTTTAAGGTTTGGGGTTGTCAAAGTCCCTCTCCGAATTGCAGCGGCGGGGCGAATGATCGTATACGGCAACCTGCGCGGGGATAGGAGTTTCGGGTTCAGGGTTCTGGGATCTAGTTTGGGAGTTCTGTAGGATTCGGGGAGTTTGGGCTGCAAGGAAATGGGAGTTGGGTCGACCGAGTGCGGTTTGCTTGGGTTTGCTGGCGGCTGCGCAAGACCAACATTTGAGTAACTCGGTTTTGTATGCTTCGGCTTTCTACCGGCGAAGGATGACATGGTATTTGCTACGCGGCTGCGGCTTTCTGGTTTGCGAGTTGGAGGTTTTCAAGTTTACGGCTTACATGAGTGATATAGAGAATCCCCAAACCTGCACCTTATACCTGTCTCATCTTCTGTACATGTAGCTCATATGCCTCTGAACAGCCAAGCCTTCTGACATCTGCAAACCCCTGCAACCCCGAAACTCCTAAGTCCTAAACGCCAAAACCCTAAAATCTCCAGACCCTAAACCCCTAAACCCTCTAAACACCCTTTTATTTTTAAATCCTGAACCTCCAAACCTCGAAAGCTCCTAAAGAAAACTGACACCAAGTGGCTGATGCTGCTCCCAAGCTCCCTTCGCGAAGTACTCGCAAGCAAGCTTCTGGAAGCCGTAGGTGCTCTGCCTTTGGTTTTATTTAAGGGTTTAGGCTTTGCCTTAACCAAATAATATCCTACCGGTTTAAGGACGTATGTAAAGAAATCATAAGAAGGAGCCCGAAAAAGGTAGGTTCTTTGGGGTCCAGGTAGGTTTATGATGCATAGGCTTTGGGGATTGGCGCCCAGGGTTTAGGGTGCCGTAGTATTTGGAATAGGGCTCCTTTCAAGGGGTCCGATAAGTGTTTGCCGGATCTACTGGGTGTTGATTTTTCCACAGAACCCAACACCCCTTACTTGAAGAATCGAACCTACCTTACAATATACTCTAGTGAGACCAGTTACCCTTGAGCAGGAAAATGAAAATGCCCTCATGCCCGCTTCACCTCGAAGCTTCAGTTGAACCCCTCAAGCCCTGTTGCCGAACTCCATGTTCATATCGAGAAAATAACTTGTAGCTCACCCATGATCCGACTTACCTCTGCCCAATGAACCTTCGAGCATGCAGCCGTAAAGCTCTAAACCCAAATCTCGACCTTAAACACCCTAAACTACATCCCTAGATCCTTAGCCCTGCCCCGCTAAACCCTGAACTAAGCTTTAGGGTTATGCAGTAGGGCTTTTAGGGTTTTAGCTAGCTGTTAACTGTTCTTCCCACCCGATCCATAGCTAGTGTGGTTTGAACTTGTTGATTGCTGTAGTATACATTACAACTTTTCTCAACAAGAATATTAAAAAAAAACGCTTCCGTCTTCGAAACGCGAACTCGGCGCTAAACTAAACCGCCGAACACCCCGTACCTGAACCCTGGAATCACTCACCCGATAACCCTAAACTGACCCTGAAACCGGCCCACCCAACCCTCCAACTTCCTCACCCCTAAAACCCTGAGCCCATAAACATGAAACCGAAGACCCCATCACCGATAGCCCTGACTTTAAAGCGACTTCGAACACCGAGTTGCGGAGGTGGACAGGACTTCAGGTCTGTCTCCTGCGGTCTTGCGCAGAGATGCCCAAAGTTGCGGGTCTGTAGGGCGATGATGATGATCAGGCACTCGGGACAGAGAGGGTTACTTCCTCATTCTCTCAAGAGCATTGGTACGTCACACTTACCCGGAGGAAGGAGGTCAATTCAAGAGTGCAGCGCTTTGGGATTGAAGCACGATTAAGAGTGTTAAGCCCTATAAGCCCTGAGATCGGCAGACTTGGATAAAGCGATTCAGGATCTGGGTTGCCGGGTGGTGGTGTTTAATTTCCCAAAACCCTACATGCGCGGTTCGGATTTCTAGATTCGGATAGGGTCAAGAATCTCTACAAGCCCCCCCCCCCCCACAAAAAAAAAGAAAGAAACATTAGTAGCACCTCCTCTTTGCATCATGTAAACATGTCATTCGTCTCACTCCGTTTCCATAAGGGCCTCAAACTATTGAAATTGGGATCCCTGCTTGAAACACCCCTTTGGAGGTTGGTGGCGGTGGGTGGGGTTGTGAATACGGGGGGGGGGGTCTCTGCTAAGGCTTTTGGTCAGCTAGGCAATATATCTAAACCCTAAACCCTAAATCCTATAACCCTAAACCCTAAACCCTGTGCTGTCCCTGGTAGACCCGGCCCTAGCCTGGGTCCTTCTATGGATCTGCAGGTGCAGCTCTTGACCAAGCTCTATCCATGCGAGTGAGTTCTACTAATCGCTTCCCTCTTTTATTCAAGACCCCGTAATTTAAAGGAAACTACAGGTGGGGAGTTTAGGGTATATAGGGCTTCTATAAGGCTTCTATAAGGTATATAGACCTTCTATAAGGCTCCTATAACGGTAGCTACGCACCTGAAAATGTCCTAGAGTAGTAATGCAAACACATTGGGGCGAATCCTCCCGAAATCATCGCGGCCCTTGAAAGTCTATTCTGAATTAGGGGGAGGGTCTCGGGGCTCCAAATACCCTTAGAGTAAGAGCAAGAGAGAAAACAGCAGCAAGAGCAAAGCAAAAAGAGCAGGAGCAAAAGCGGGAGCAGCAGTAAGAGCAGGAGCAGGCGCACGAGACGCAGCAGAAGCAGGAGCAAAGGCCAGCGCGGGAGCAAGAACCAGAGCAGGAGCAACAGCACAACCCCTGAAAAAGTGGCAGTAGAGATCCAAAGACAATACCTAATAATAGAAACACTTTCCGAGTTTTTATTTGGGTGCCCGCAACGTTTAATACTTTGGGGAAACGATTATCCACCAGCCAGAATAGCTCACCGCTCTGCCAGAGAGTCGGCTAACCGAATCTCCAGCATCCCCTAGAAACAGACCCCTTTGTATCCCAGTAGATTTGTAAGCCCGCTCAGTCTTACAAACCTTAAAAATCTTTGTTGCACAGACTCGTACCTTGAAATCCTCTGCGGATCAGGTGGGAAGCAGCACCCCATGAGTTCACAGAAATCCTGAATCGAAACATACCCAAACCCCGAAACCCAACACCCCAACCGCTGAATCCCACAAAATCAAAAAACAACCCTAAACCCTAAACCCCTACACCCTAAAGCCCATGAAAACCCCCTTATACACAGAACCCTAATAAACTCTCCAAAGGCTCCTTCGAGGGAAAGGTCTCACTGCACTCGTAGACCATAGAGCTGCTGATGACCACCTTGGCTTTACCCATAGGCTAGGGTTTAGGGTTTAGGGTTCAGGGTTTAGGGTTTAGGGCTCCGGGTTTAGGGTTGAGGGTTGAGGGTTTAGGGCTCAAAAAAGACAGTTTCCCCTTTTTTTGTGGCTTATATTGAGGATCCTATAAGTTCCTTCTTTCTTGGTTTATATATTTACCTTTGCCCATACCTGGGGATCCAAAAACCTACCGTTTTAAGAGTTCTGCCCTCTAACTAAGGGGGTCATAACCTGCTATTCTGGAGGGTTTGGCTTTACCCATAGGCTCTTATAGGCAGTTCCCCCTTTTTTGTGGCTTATATTTCGGATCCTAAAAGTTCCTTTTCCTCTTGTGTGGTTTATATTTAGGATCCTTTACCCATTTCTGGGATCCTAAAACCTACCGTGTTTAAGGGTTCTACCCTCTAACTACTATTCTGTAGGGTTTGGGGTCCCAGGTAATTAGGCTCCATGACAGTTCCCCTTTTGCCGTTTATATATTTAGGACCCTATATAAGGTCATCCCTAAAATAAAAAAAGGAACTACTAAGAAGCCTATGGGCTTTAGAGTTTTAGTGATCGGGGCTCTCGGGCTTTAAGGGTACCTTGTCAGAATTCCTTACTATGAACTCTTTATATTAAGTCCTTAAAAAGGTAGGTTATTTGGGGTTAAGGTAGGACTTCCGCTTAAAAAAAAGTGCCACCGCACCCGACCTCAGGCGCGGCCCAGCCGCGACTTTCTCCAGGAAGCCCGCCTGGCGCTTTCTGACGCTTTTCCGATTGGAGCCCTAAACCCTAAACCCCTAAACCCTAAACCCCAAACCCCTAAACCCTAAACACCTAAACCCTAAACCCTCAAACCCCTAAACCCGGCTGCTTTGAGGATTTCAGAAAAAATTCGCCCATGGTTCCTGGCCTTCCTGGCTTCCACGCAGACGTCGAAGGCAGCACCTGGCACGGGTTTAGGGGTTTGGGGTTTAGGGTTCAGGACTACCCAGGAGCGACCTGCAGCCTAACCCTAGAAGTCTAGAAGCTCATACCTACCCATAGGCCTCTAAGCAGTTCCTTTTTTGTGGTTTATATTTAGAATCCTATAAGGCATTCCCCAAAAAGGAACTATGTAGGGGCCTATGGGTACAGATTACATATTCGACCAGTGTGTTTCGACCTCACAAACCCTGTGCAGGTACCCCATCTTCGAGGTCCTGAGCCATGAACGCAGGAACCTGTATACATTCAGCGGTGTTTTCGGGGTATGATGTGCTACACCTGTACAGGCACTACCAGTGTGAAAGTCTCGCGGCTCAGTTCCGCGCGCAGCTGGACACCTCAGTTCCTTTGCAAATTTATGGTAAACCCTTCCAGAAGACGACGAGGGTTTCGGCATTGTCGGGTTCATTTTAAATTAAGTCTTAACTGTGAAGATATATGACAATGCAGCAGCGGAGGGCCCTCAGCTTCTAATCGGTGCCAGTGCAGAGTTGATTGAGGCAAGCAATGCCGGGAAGGGGCTCTGGCTGAAAAGCCTCCCACTGGCCCTCAAGACCCTTGATCGACTCTGACGACATGAGGCCATTCATGACATGACAGGCACAAGCCTGACAGTCGAAGGGCTTAGCAGCATTTTAGCAGGGGATCAAGCTCAAGGTCTGAGTCTCGTGCTGCGGGAAATTGCGGATTTAGACTTGGTGCCAGTTTATGTCCCTCTTCAACGGTGGCACAGGTGATGCGCTCGTTCTCTGCAAGGAGGAAGTACGCCAGCTTGTGGAACCTTACATGGTGTGGCTACGCCTGGGTTAGTGTGCGAACTGAAATCATGTTGAAAGAAGGTACAGCGGGGTCAGGAAGAATGACCAAGAACTGAAAAGACCAGAAACGGCAGCAGGAACGATGGTTCTGAAGTGACCATGCTGACTTCATAAAAGCAATGCCGCTGCAATAGGGATGGTAAATCAGGGATTGCTCCAATCTCAACACCTTCACTTGTCACTACATCACCAGTAACAGCTAGAAAGTACGTATGCTTCTATGTGTTTGTGTGCAGATCTATGTACAGATCTACAGTAGAAGCCCAAAAGTTGGAAACCCAATAGCCTCAATCCTTAAGAGTAATGTATAAGGAATCCCAGCACTTTTTGTCCTTAATCAGGTTTCCAACTTTTTGGGGTTTACTGTATGTATGTATGTATGTATGTATGTATGTGTATGTATGTGTATGTATGCATATGTAAGTATGTGTGTATGTATGTATGTATGTATGTATGTATGTATGTATGTATGTATGTAGGTATGTATGTATGTATGTATGTATGTGTATGTATGTATATGTATGCATATGTAAGTATGTGTGTATATGTATATGTATGTATATGTATGTATATGTATGTATATGTATGTATATGTATGTATATGTATGTATATGTATGTATGTATGGTATGTATGGTATGTGAAATATGTATGTATGTATGTATGCATGGTATGTAAAATATGTATGCATGTATGTATGTATGTATGTATGTATGTACGTACCTATGTA
>CAJNJA010014095.1:0-12368 GCA_905231915.1 Symbiodinium necroappetens | reverse complement strand
CGTCGAGCACTCGGATTGTGCGACGGTTGCAATGCAATACTACTACTACTACTACTACTACCACTACTACTACTACTACTACTACTACTTCTACTTCTACTTCTGCTACTACTGCTACTACTTCTGCTGCTACTGCTACTACTACTACTACTACTACTACCACTACCACTACTACTACTACTACTACTACTACTACTTCTACCGCCGCCGCCTCCGCCTCCACCACCACCACCACCACCACCACCACCCCCACCACCACCACCGCCACCACCACCACCACCACCACCACCACCACCTCTACTACTACTATCCTCCTTGCTACTGCTACTGCTGCTGCTGCTGCCGCCGCCGCGGCTGCTACTGCTCCTGGTCCTGCTCCTTCTCCTGCTGCTGCCGCTGCGTGCTACTCCTGCCCCTGCTACTCCTGCTACTCCTGCTCCTTCTCCTGCTACTGCCAGTCCTACTTCCAGATCGCAGTGGTACTTGTAACGGCAGCAGCAGCCGTGTGTAGCTGTTGAAGAAAAACAAGTAGAAGAAGCTTCAGCAAAATTATCAATAGTGTGGCTGCTGCTGCTGCTGCTGCTGCTACTGCTGCTGACCGTAGAACCGAACCACCACCGCGAGCAGCATCATCGCATCGTCAGTGCTCATGATCAGCGGACTCAGAATCTTTGTGTAGCTATATCTTCACTGTTCCAAGAACAAGTCACTGAGTCTATCTGTCACTTCGACCGTCCATCCCCAAGCACGTGGACGTCACCTTCTTCTGCTCGCAGATGTCAAGGAGACTTTGTGGTTGCTGGCCCTGGCGGCCACAAGGCAGGGGTAAGGGTACTGTTTTGGAGAAGGCTGGTGTACGCGCAGAACCGCTAAAACCTAATTGTGGTCCTTCAATTTAGCGGCCTGCGAATAGCATTTCGGATTGAAAGATGCTCATTCTCGGACCTCGATACTGAAGGGGATCTGCAAGGGTACTAAACGGATCCGTTAAGCTACTATAAGGCCAAGGGTTAATTCCTGTAATTGAGAGCTCCTATACAGCAGGAAGGCTGAAAGAATGAGCAAAAGCACAGAGATCAGTGACTGAGTGCCGTGGCCGCTTGAGGCACCGGGGTAATATAGAGGCCTTAATAAGTCGAATAGGGTTCCAGCAACGGGTCCCATAAGGCTTGCTATATAATCCTAAACCTTCAGATATTGCAGCCGTGATCAGACCACGGACCAATGAATACCATGAACAACAGGCCAAACCAGCCGACCCTTATGAGCAGTTCTTTGTAGAATTCGAAGCACTGACATACTAGAATGGCCGTGTGCCGTCATGTCTTTGCGAGTGTTAACCCCGTCTGTCGAGCATCGAATGCTGCATCGGGTCATCTGGGAAATGTGGCCGCGTTCTGACATTCACAGCCACCAAGACGAAGAAAGCTACCCCCGCACGGCGCCGAGTGAATACCACAACCCCAAACAGTTCAATGCGAACACCACCTCTTGAGCTGGCCGTAGATCCCTCATAGGAACCCCAAATAGCCCTAAAACACACAGAAAACAACTGAACCCCCCTCTCGGAACCCGCAAAGAGCGCAGCGTTATCGCCTTGAGAGTCATCGTTGTTTGGAGCAGATCCGGGCGATGCCTGTGGAGGCTTCTTTTGAAGGTACTTTCCGACTGGCTTGGGGTTTAGGGTTTAGGGGTTTAGGGTTTAGGGGTTTAGGGGTTTAGGTGGTTTAGGGGGTTTAGGGGTTTAGGGCTCTAGGAAAAATATAGGATTGCCTTTAGGGACACTCTAGTAGGGTTACCTTCATGACTTCAGGATACTGTAGGGTTTCTACTTAAGGATCCTAGAAGGTTCTATTATAGGGCTTCCCTAAAACCCTAAAAACCCCTAAACCAAAAAACCCCAAACCCCAAACCCTAAACCGTAGGTCCGTGAACGGCTTCCTTCAGGGGTTCCTCTTTCAGGCTTTCTTGAAAGATTCTGCAAAGGGACTCCGACGAAGTTTACTGAGGGATCTGCTTCAAGGACTCCCCTGTCTAAGGCTTTGAGGCCTCTTTCGGGGCTTGAAGTGTCAAGTTTAAGAATTAAGGCTATAAGTACTGTCACTGTAGGAGCCTTAATAATCGTAATAGGGCTTTGGGGTATATTATACTATGTTGGTCAGAATAAGGAGCCCCCCCAAATGATAGTATTGGTAAGTCGTTAGGCTTCTATACTACAACAACCGCAAAAGATAAACCTGGGGCATCTACACTACTTGTCAGAGGCTTGGTAAGTTCCTTGATCCTTCAAGTGTCCTGAAGGGGTCTTACGAGACCTCTTGAAGAATAGGCATTGGAAGGTTTGCAGGCTCCCAGGTTAACCCCAAACTCTTAAACGGGAAAGCATAAGAACTCTGAAGTCACAGACGACCCTAAATCCTAAACCCTATGCCCTGAACCCTAAACCCTAGCCGGGGAGCTCGATGAAAGCGTTCAGGCAGTCGATGCAGAAATTTTCTGCTGCGAGCAGAATCCTGGGCTTGATTTTCGGAAGGGAAAGCAGAAACCCTATGGAGAGTTTCACATTCCTTTACGGGATTTAGGAGAAGGTGATTTAGGCCTGATACAACAGCAGGTCGTAGGTAAATGTCTTTTGCGGTCAAGCTTAATTAGGTAAACGCATCGGAGATGTCAAGTTCAGTCTTTGCATTTCTGGCTTGTCGCTGCTTTGCGGTTTCAGAGCAGGTGCTTACAACAAAGGACATCGTATGGCGGAACCCTCAGCCCGAAACGGTCACGCCCTGTCCCTTCCAGAGACATCCGAGCTTTCAAGTTTTCCATGTTCGGCGTCCCTGAACCCTAAACCCGACGCGCTGAGGCCCCTAAACCCTGCAGGGTTTGGCAGTCTCCAGGAGCCTGGTTCCCTTCCTTCGAGATTCCAGCTCATCAGGACCCAGACCCATCCAAACATACGGTTTGATGATATAAATCCTGCATTACCTTAAGGACCCTAGACTATGGGAATTATGGCAGGATTTATATCTTCAACTCTACCTCAAGGAATGTTATCCGAAACACCTCCCGAAATCTGATCACTACAGTGTGTGCATGGTATCCGATGCGCTCCATTTTAGGGGTTAGGGTATAGGGTTTAGGGTTTAGTGTGCAATGTGCGGCAAATGGCGAAAATCTCGAAGTGCTGTACTTTGAGAGGTCGGCTCAGCAAGCGCTTTACACTTCACAGAGTTCACGAAGCGGCACAGAGAACGAACCCCGACGTGTGCAACCGACTTCGACTTCATAGCTGCAAGGTTTCCTTGGACCTTTGCCCGCTGGCCCCTGCTGGCAGCGTGTGAATGCCCCATAGAGAGTCCTACAGCCCCGAGGCTCCATGTACTCATAAAGTATATACTTAGACCCTAAAGTACCTATATAGGAACCCCTTTATTAAGGCCTAAGTATATACTATATGACTATATGGGTACATGGAGCCTTTGGGCAGATTGCTCACTGCACAGCCTCACAAAACCAGACCCTACTTTCTGGGTCGGTTCCACTAAAGTAAACCCGAAAAAGTTGGAAACCGGATTAAGGACAAATAGTGCTGGGATTCCCCATGCCTTACTAAGGATTGAGGCTAATTTTTGGGCTTCTACTGTATAAGTATGTTACGAAATCTTGAGGGATACTGTAACTTTGCAGTATTATCAACTTTCAATTCAGACCACTATAGTAACACTCAGTCCTGATAAACCCGTATAGAACGCTTTTTAGAGCCGCGGCAGGAAAATTCTGTGAGGAAAATGCTAGGGTTCATAGATTAATTCGGGTTTACCCATGGGCTCCATAGTGGTTCCTTTTTGGGACTACCTTATAGACTTATCGGATTCTTTATATAGACCACAAAAAGGAACTACCTAGGAGCCTATGAGTAGGAGACCAGGGTGATAGGGGATTCGGGTGTGCAGACTGGAGCACTTGATGCAGTCTCCGACAATTACGCGTCTTCTTCAAGGGTCCTTACAAACATCTAAATTAAGGGTTGCTTTTGTTCTGAAGCTCGCACATGAAGCCCCAACCCCAACCCGAAATATCCCAAGCTGGTCACCGAGCCCTAATCCTAACCTCCGGTACAGATCCTTATCCCAGAGGGTCCACAGATGCGGCCCTGAAAGACCATCCTCACCATGGTTTTGGGTTAGGGTTTAGGGGTTTAGGGGTTTAGGGGTTTAGGGGTTTAGGGGTTTAGGGTTTAGGGTTTAGGGTTTTGGGTTAGGGTTTAGGGGTTTAGGGTATAATACTTGTAAGCGCCCAAACAACATCGCATCAAACCTTTATACACAAGAAACCGACGATCATAACACCAAGGGTCGGCGCGGAGTTCAACGCGTCGTTACGCTCCTTTGCTGGTGCAGCAAGTCCTACCCCTAAGGGTCCAATAATTAGGTACTTGGGTTTCGGAGAATAGTACTACGGTTGATGATGTAAATCCTGCATTACCTTAAGGACCCTAAACTACGGGAATTATGGCATATTTCTTGCTATGGGTAATGTAGGATGTATATCATCAACCGTAGTTCCATTAGGTACTGGGACGTTTAGGGTGCCATGTTCTCTTGAAAGCCGCTGGGATTTGGGGTTTAAGCCTTCAGGGTTCAGGGTAAATCAAGCTTGGGACTTATGGAAACGGTCTCGGGTGTAGTAATAGATTATTATGTAGGGCGCAGTAGTGAACGACCCTAAACCCTAAACCCATTACCCCTAAACCCCCAAACCCTAAACCCTGAGAGACACGCCCTGGGGTGTTCTATAGTTTACTTGAATTTCAGCTCATCGATTTTGGTTTAAGAATCCACCAAAACAAACCACAGTCCAAGTTTGACTGGATTTGGGCGGGCCGTCTGGAATGCTACTCCTGAACCCTAAACCCTGCAGTCGCACCAATGAATGTCGCTGAAGAAACAACAACAGCACAATCCCCCTTCTGCCTGAACCCCAGAACGCTACCTTCAAAGGACTTGTAGATACAATCAAAGGAAGGAGCCCTGAGAAGTGACGGCTTCTTGGGTTCATGTAGCTCCGATATGATTATACTATATGATATACCCTACAACCCTCTTCGGTTTCATGAGGTCCTCGAGAACAAGCTCGAGATGAGCGGCTTTTGTGGTTTGCACAGTGTCTCAAACTTTTAAAACGGGACACTGTGAGAGTGCGCTTGTTGAGGTTTCGGATCTAGAAAAACGCAAATATGTATTTTTTGGATTGAAAAGAATTTGCAAAAGGTCAGATTATTATCTGGGTGGTGTAGGGCTCTGCTAAGGCTTTAGAGGAAAACTCTGTCAAGGTTTAAAGGAAAGCCATGACACAAAAAAACACGAAGATATTCTAGACAAAACCAAGGTCCCAACTATAAGTTCAAGGAGATGTACTGGTCAGGTAAGGAATCTGGGTAGTTCTTCAAATTTTTAGGCTCCAAATATAGTGCGTCACCCTTCTCAAAGCAAAAACCCTAAAAAGGGGGACCCTCAGTTGCAAAACTACCCCTTGGAAGTTACCGGGTTCCCGAGTTTGCTGGAAGAGCGTAGCCTGGCGAAAGAGCAGCAGGGGATCGGGGGGCCGTGAATCGTTAGAGCTTCGGGGGTTTGGAGCTGTGCTTACTGGCTTCTTTTTCGCTTCATATAGGGGCCTTAATAATTAGAATAGGGTTTGGGGTATATTCTACTATAATTGCAATAAGGAACCCCCAAAACCCTATTCTAATTATTAAGGCCCCTACAGTAGGGGTTTAGGGTAAGGCGCTTGGGCGTAGTGACAGGGCTTCGGGTCTGGGTGTGTTACCATGGTTGTACAAGACCGAAACGGACAGCTTGCGGACAAAGTGCCGCGGTTGGATTGCCGAACCCGCCGAACATCCCCTCAGCAATCTCAGCAGGTAACGACTTCGGTTTTGGGTTTAGGGGGCTCGAGACTCTGCGAAGCCTGTGTAAGCTCTAGCAAACTTGTGGGCCCGTCCTGTCGCTGTGAAGCCGCCCGAAATCTTAAGCCCTAGGATCCGTCACAAACCCTAAACTTCGAAGCCTTCTGGGTCTTAAACCTTGATTGAGGCCCTTAAGGATTGATGGAAAGCTTACAGTTGGGGCTTAAGCTTTCAGTTCAGGTCCCGTACGCCATGCATCGCCTCCCGGCTACAAACGTCCGGTTTAGGGTCGGCAAACGATTCTGGGTTTAGTTCAGGGCTTTGGGTTTACTTGACGGTTTAGGGTTTAGTTCAGGGCTTTGGGTTTACTTTAGGGTTTAGGGTTTAGCTCAGGGCTTTGGGTTTACTTTAGGGTTTAGGGTTTAGTTTAGGGTTTAGGGTATAGGGTTTAATTCGACATCCAGGGTTCTGGGTGCAGGAATGTCAGGGTTTGGCTTCGAGCTCGTGGACTTGCCGATTTCGCGGACGCCGACACGTCCGAACACAAAAGCTCAACCCCAAAAAACCTACACCCTACGCATAGGCCCCTAAGTAGTTGCTTTTTACGGTTTCTATTCCCAAAAAGGAACTACCTAGGGGCCTACGGGCACCCTGGACCCTAAACCGGTTTGGTGAGGTGCTAACGGGGTGATCAGTGCCCAGGTCTCCTCTGGCATCCCTAAAAATTTAGAGTTCGAGGTTTGTAGGGCTTCTAGGTCTAAGAGTTCAGCCATCTTTGCGAGAAGGATCCCTGCGTTATTGGGATATTGAAACCTAAACCCGCAACCCTAAACCCTAAACCCCTAAACCCTAATCCCTAAACCCCTAAGCCCCAAGCCCTAAACCCAAAAAGCCCTAAAGGGGTCTTGAAGCCTCGCCAAGGTGCGAAGGCAGAGCCGCTGTTGCTGCTGGTGTCGGCGCGCCTCTTCCTGGTTTCCGAGAGGCTCAAAACCGCGCATCGAAGCAGTGCCCCGCAAGTTTTTAAGGTGCCCTGAACCTGAGATCTGCTTCTTACCCATAGGCCCCTAAGTAGTTCCTTTTTGGGATTACCTTATAGGATTCTAAATATAAACCAGAAAAAAGAACTACTTAGGGGCCTATGGGTAAACTTTTCCAAGATTTACCCAGCCATTTTTGCCAAGCTCCGTGTGAGACTGTCGACATTATATAAGGGATCCCTTCAAGGGCTCGGGCCTTTAACATCGCGGGCTCCGCATACAGGCCTTGAGAGCAGGATTCCGATAGCAATCCTTGATATGGGATACATCCCTAAACCCAACTCTAGTTCTGAATCAGGGGTCAGCCCTCAGTGTAGGGTTCTAAGGACTCATATTGTAAGATGTTTGGGCCCAAAGAGCATACTATACAAGGCGTTTGGGCTCTTGCGAGCCTTCGGGGTAAGTTTAGGTTTCAGGCTTTAGGGTTTGGGGTTTGGGTCCCGGGCCAGCCCGCGAGCCTTCCCGCCTTAATAGGGTTTAGGGTTTAGGATTTAGGGGGGTTTAGGGAGTTTAGGGTACAGTCGTTGAAGTCTAAGAACCCGAGTTTGCCACTCAACTACGTCAGAGCAAACTACTCCAGCCTGTCGAGGTATTCTATCGCTTCAGTCCTTAACTTCACCAGGATCCTTATGGTAATACTATTCGAGCAAGGCTTTTGGGGTATATTGTAGTACCAGTATAACAATGAACCCTAAGGGCTAAACATTGACAATTCCTTAGGGGCTGAGTACCTTAACCCAAAAACGGTTAATCTTTTGAATTATAGTAGGATTATACAAGCCCAAAAAAGGTTAAAGGTTACCTACTCAGCCCAAAGGATTGTTAAAGCTTCTAGATTAAACCGATAGCCTGCATCCGAAGCCCTCCACCCTGGAGCCTAAAAGGATTTCAGGGTTCTTTTCGAGTGCTTCGGAGGGGAAGAAGTTTCTGGGGGGCTTAGCTGCTTCATATCGCGGCCTTAATAACTCCAATCGGCATTTTTGGTGAATAATCTAATGTGGTTTAGGTAAGGAAAGCTACGGACAAGTATTACTTATCATTAAGGGTTCTACACCAGCTGCACCCGAAACGATGGGAACTCTGATCGTTGCCTCAGTAAGGACTCCTGAGGCCCTACTCAAACCACATATAAACATCCTCACAAAAGCCTATACACCATGGAAAAGATCATACCCTTACACGCCCCTGTACTTGCTCTGAGCAGGAAGAGCAACAACAAAATCCTAAATGCTTTAAGATGAGGAACACAGCATACACCTTAGAGTTGGATCACTACAGCGATGTTGAGATATGGGTAGTTCTCTAAAGTAGGGTACCTTTTGGGGGGTCCTTTTCTTAAGGGTGCCATGCTATATTGGGGACCTAAAAAGGGAGCCTAATTTTAGAGAACTACCCCTGTGCTTCTCTGCTCAAGGCGAGAACTAGGAGGCACTAGATGCCCCCGACCTCGCTGCATACTCCTCATCAGAGAACTGCACCTCGGTTGAGTCTGGGTCTGCTGGGCTCAGGGCCTAGGGCTTAGGGTTTCCTTAGGACCGGGTTGTTAAAGGCTTTCCAAGGGGCTGTCTAAGGGTTCTACGCAGGGGCTCATGAACCTACGAGGGCTCTGCGAGGGCTTTATAAGAGCTGCTTAACGCGATGATGAGGGCTTTATACGGGGTCGACGAGGAGACAAAATTCTCGCTCTGGCGAAGAAAGGTGGTTAGGCAAAAGACCTTGGAAAGCTTCATGCAGCAGAATTAAGGCTGTACGTTAATTGCTTCGACGGCTCCAGGGTTCATGGTTCAAGGCTTTGAGGTTCAGGGGATTAGGGTTTATAATTAACAGGGCCCCAAACCGAACCTTTTTTGAAGTGTCGATGTTGTGTTGAGAATGGATGAAAGAAGGGTTACACCTGTCTAAACCCTGCCTCAAAAGGCTTTACGCTGGGAACCGGTTGGGCTTTATGTTCGATACCTAAGCAAAGGAGAGACTCTGGGGTAGAGCTGAATTGCAACAGGCTTCGGTATGGGTTTGGGGGTTTCATATGGGCCCGAATGCAATTCCAGCACTAAGGACCTTGAGGACGAAAACGAATCATTTTCAGGGCCCATAGGGCTTACCTGGGGCCCTGGGGAATCCGAAGAAAGAAGCCAAGAATCATCCCGGTTAAAGACAGCACCAAGCACAAGAACAGCAGCAAAGAACAACAACAGCGGCAGCCGAACAATGGAATTATGGCGCAGTACTGTAGTACTGATGGTGCGTAAAGAAATTGTACAAAGGGTGGTCTTTCTGCCTTCAGTCGTGCCAGTCTCCAAACATAGTAGTAAGGACCTGCGCCCGTGAGCCTTGCAGCCGCAAACCCTGCACCCCTGAACCCCAAACCTCTAAACCTGTGCCCTAAACCCAAGAGGCAGATTTCTATTCCGTTCCAAAGCACCTGTGCCCCATGCTGGAGCAAATGCCGGACAGCTTTGGCATTCCGGGCACCTTAGGGTTTAGGATTCAGGGGTTGGGGGGTTTTGGGTCTAGGGTTTACCTAAACCCCCCAAATAAATAAATTTTGGCCCAACGCCTTCAAAAGGCTGCTATTCTACATGCCTTCGGGGTTTATCCCACCCGAAGGGTCCATGTGCCCAAATCCGTTTAGGCTTGGCCCCGAAGTACCTATATGGGGACTACTTCGAGGCCAAAGTATGTACTGTACGAGCACCTGGACACCTCTACCCGAAACCCTTTTAGAACCCTTAAAGGACCCTTGAAGGAACCTTCAGAGGAGCCTCTGCGAAGGAGGGAGGTATGACCGAAAGCTCGAAAGTGAGCATTGCCAGACACTGAGCCTCAAGTCATCCTGTAAAGGGTTCCTAAGTAGCTCGAAGGCTGCCTTTTGAGAGGGCTTAGGGTTTAGGGAGATTTTGGCCCCAAGGATGCCTTTTTTATTTTTTTGGCTTAGGGTTTAGGGTTCCTTCAGGGGTTTCCTAAGTAGATATCTTTGGGTGAGTGACTCTCCCACAGACAAGCCTAAGAGCCCGGCTTGTAGGTTTTTGGGCTTTTAGGGTTTAGGGCTTATCGGCTTTGGGGTTGGTGTTTAGGGTTTTTTTTAAGGTGTAATGGTGTTTAGGGTTTAGGGTTTCGGGTTTTGGGATTAGGGTTCTGAACCAGACTGAAACCAAGCAATAAACCATCACCCCCCGCCCCCCCCAAGCCATGAACGCTCCACCCGGAACCCGGAAAAAAAAATCCCGAATGCCCTACACTTGGCATTTAGGGTTTAGGGTCTATTTAGGGTTAGGGTTTTAGGGTTTAGGGTTTATGGCGTATCTTCAAAGAGCCCATCACGTGTGTGAGTGAGGCTCTCCCCACAAGGGTTCCGAGACAGCTCAATGCCGATACCCCTTCCACAAGGAAAGGGGTTTAGGGTTTAGGGTTTGGGGTTTAGGGTTTGGGGTTTAGGATTTAGGGTTTAGGGCGGCCTTACATAACTCGAAACAACAGCCCATATAGTCTCAGGTATGTTCGTCAATTGAGGGGTACATCGGTTCTCTGGGTGACGATATATAAAGGTTGCCCAACGGGATCTATAAGGGTCAATGTAGGGCTTCATATCCCTGGCCACCTTGTAATTGGATCTCCGATGCGGTTTAACAAGCAGTCCCTGTTAAACAAACCGTAAGGTATGTTGTGGTATATTTGAAGACTCTTCGACCCTAAATTCGCAACCCCTGCACTCTAGAAATATTCACTTGTACACGCTTTTGTGGGTCTGTTCCCTTCGAATAATCCCCCTAAGCCCTAAACCCTAACTACCGGTAGTTGTGTTTGAAATCATATCCCCAGTCGCTTGTAGCCAGAGCCAAGGCGGATTTTCCAGAGGAGTCCAGCACATCTAAGACCTCTGGGTTTAGGGTAAACCCCAATTAAAGGAACTATGGGTTTAGGGTTTTTAGGGGTTTAGGGTTTAGGGTTTATAAATCTTTTAATTTAACGGAAACTACAAGTGGGGAGTTTAGGGTATATAGGGCTTCTATAAGGCTTCTATAAGGTACATAGACCTTCTATAATGGCTCCTATAACGGTAATTACCCACCTGAAAATGTCCTAGATTGCCTTAAACCCTAAACCTAAGAATTCAGGGTTGGTGGGGCTCGGGGGCTGGAGAAATTCATACTTCACGGGCTCTTGCACCCTGAGGGCGGTGGCCTTAAACCGTTTTTTTTCGGGGGGATTCATGTAAGGCTGTGGGCTTCACAAACTTCCCTCAGTGGCGTGTTCAGGCTTCATGGTATCGACTTCATCATGGCTTAGGGCTTAGGGTTTACCCTAAACTCCAAGCCCTAGACCCCCAAAACCCCTCCCCCCAAAAAAAAAGAAAAGCTGCCTCTTCAACCAACGGCATCCCAGGAGGATCCTTGAAGATCGATCCCAAAACGCAGGATCCTCCCGCTTCCTAGCGGTCTCCATGCCAAAACGGGGGCTTTGGGTCGAAAGAAGCACTGGGAAGAAGCTTCCTTTCAGGGTTTAAGGTGCAATAGTAGAGGCCTGGAAACTTACCCATAGGTCCCGAAGTAGTTCCTTTTTATGGTTTATATTTAGAATCCTATAAGGTAATCCCAAAAAGGAACTACTTAGGGGCCGAGGGGTAGAGTAAGGTTTTGGGATGCGGTGTCGTAAAAGTTTTGATAAGGAGCCAGGAGGAATAAGATTGGTACTGATTCAGACCCCCCATATTGGGGCTTGACTGGGTTCTTGTTAAGGGACTTAACTGGAGTTGCCATAATAGGGATCTATAGTAAATAATAGGGTTTCCGCATTATGGTAACTAAAATTAAACCCCTTAACAAGAACCCGGTTGAAGTAGAGTTTAAAGGGCCTCATTGCCCTGGTAGCTCCTACGGGGTCTAGGGGTTTAGCGCTCATACTGTTGATGGCATAAATCCTGCATTACCTTAAGGACCCTAAACTATGGGAACTATGGTATATTCCTTCTTAACGCCCTAATATAATTATGGGTAATGCAGGATTTATATCATCAACCGTAGTACCCCTTACTCCCGAACGCCTGCTTCTTCGCCGTGTCCAGGCTCAGGAGGAGCTCAAGGACGTCCTTCGGTCCGTGATTGGGGTCTGAGGGATCCGACAAGGAGTCCCGTAAAGGCCTCTTTGAGGGGTTCCTATAAGAGGGGGGATCTATCGGGGTGCTTTACGGGGCTCCTTTCAGGGATCTATGGGAAGTCCTTTAAGTTTTTGCTGTTCGGTGGCGCTTCGTTGAGTGATTTAAGTCATGTTTACGGTCGTTCTGTTGAGTGTTGTAGAACGTCCAAAGGGTTTTGTGTTTCTGGATTTTGGACTCGGGAGCTAGGGCCTTGGGTGTAGGATTTCAAAAAAGTTGGGTACACCGCAAAGCGCCTGCCTAAACCCTGCAGCATAAGCCGTAAAGTCTGCATCCTAAA
>CAJNJA010014094.1:0-11074 GCA_905231915.1 Symbiodinium necroappetens | reverse complement strand
ATATCCTGTGACCCTGTTTCCAGGGTTCACGGAGCACGAAAGAATCAACACCAGAATCAATTGTAAAAATCAATAGAATCCATACAAAACATATGCAATCAAATATACTTAAACCGAGAAAAAATCAATATCAATATAATTGATATAATCAATATAGGCCCTCAAAATCAATATCAATAGAAATTTATTTTACGAAAATACTGATTCTAATCAATACCGGATGCTCAGGGTACCTATTTAGGGTTTATCAGCCCCAAACCTTGCGCGCTTGTTAGCTTGGCGGGGGTTCATGAGGCGGATTCATGAGGACAGGGAAAGCCGTACAGCTTTAGGAAAGCTGAGACAAGCCAGTCTCACTATGTAGCAACAGGCATGCTACAATCCTTCTGCTAGGTCACCAGCAATGATGTGCGCCTTGGGCGGCGTAAAACTCAGCTCTACAGTTCAATGGGCCGCTCGTGGCACGCAGGAAGCACAATACCCTGTAATCAAGCTATATGCACATCACATCACACTGAGGACCCCGCTTATCAAGTCTGAATCTGAAGCTAAGAATGAACAGCAAATGCAAGCTTGGGAGTCACTGAAGCTTAGTCTGGCGTTGAGGGTTTGAAGGCTACACCCCAAAAGCCACAAATCCCTTACAGATCTCTTGACAACGACCTCCTTTACATCCCCAGGCTTCACATATTTGTGTTTGAAGTTCTCTCATAGATCGGAGTTTAGAGCAAAGCCTTCAACACAGGGAACCTTGAATCGAACAGGAGGGATTCCGGCTTAGGCTTAGATTGTAAACCGAATGCGCTGTCAGTATGTTTTGCGGCTGAGACTTTGTACATTCCTTCTAGACGAGGCACGATTTTCCACATACCCCAAGGGTCCAAGTAGTCCTTATTTATGGTTTTTGGGCCCCAAAGTCCTTAAATAATGATTACTTGGACCCTTAGGGATACAGCAAAAAGAACAGCTTGTTGTCAGCCAAGCTTCTTCTGGCGATGATGTGTCTGGATCTGGGGCCTGTACCCCTACATCCTCGACAGCGCTGTGAGAAAAGCTAGGAACACATAAAATCATACAAGATCATGTATTATCACACAGTATCATAACATCATAACATGTCATTGAGTATCACATTACACTATCATATAGCTGCACAGATGTATCAACGCACTTGACAGTACTTGGAGGCGCAATGGATCTGGCAGATAGCTTGTACGCAAGGTCGACGTACTCTATGGGGTTTTATCCTAGTCATGGCTCTATCTGCCCTAAACCCGAAACATGAACCCAACATCCCACAGCTTTCGAAGCCTGAGCCCTAAACTAAGCCCCCTCGTCATGTCGCCTCATAGCACTTGTCGCTTGCAGTGAAAAAGCGGACTAGAGCCCAGCAGTGCAAACCTCGTCAACAAGAAGCTGGGTGTGAAGTAGACGAAGGCAGGAGTTAGTGTTTCCTTGCTGTGTAGGGCTTAGGATGTAAAGAGCAGGTCTTGTCTCAGCCTGCTGTCCTGTGACAAGTTGCCCGACATACTAAACCCTAAACCCTAAACCCTGAATAGCTTTACATACTGAGCCGCGAAGTATCCCAGATACGGAACCACGACCCGCAAAGACAAGCTTGACACTCGCTGAAGACTTGAGCGCCCATAGGTACTTCTGAACCTGAAATGAGGCTCAATTTGGGGGTTTCCGAAAATTGGGGACCCTAACATAGTACCCTTAATGGTAGGATCCTCATTATAAGGACCCCAAAATAAGGTACCTCTGAATCGCAAATAAATGCACCGAAATCCTGTAAGCACTGATCTCAGTGGGCGAACATCGAAGAAATACCTGGATCCAAAAACCTACTGTTTTAGGGGTTATACCCTACTATTGTTAAGGGGTCATGACCTATTGTTTTGTAGAGTTTTGGGATACGGATAAGTGAACCTTCGAAGGACTTTTGTATGCCCACGTCCTGGGGCTCCATGGGCACATAATCCGAGAACTTTGCGCGACAAGCCTTGCAAAGAACCTGCAGCCCGTAGATTCGTCCAGGAATCGACTTTAGGGGAGGAGTCGTGAGGACCTGTTTGTTCTTGCATCAAGGACCATAAACCCTAAACCCTATCATCCTAAACCCTCATGCTAAACCCTAAACCCTAAACCCTCTATACGCTAAACCCTAGACCCTGTACACCCTACACCCTTAACCCTCTATACCCGAAACCCTAAACCCTGTACACCCTATAAACCCTAAACCCTGTACACCCTAAACCCTATAAAAACTAAACCCCATTCCACCCTTGAGGGCTGCTTCGGTTGGGGGCCTCATGGACCCAACGACTTCTCCTAGCAGATTGAAGAAGCCTTTTCGTTTGGGGCTTTAGGGCTCTTTGAGTTTCAGGGTGTAGGGTTTTGGGTTTGGGGCTTTAGGGTTTTAGAGCTTTAGGGCTGAGAGTTTAGGGTTTGGGGCTTTAGGGCTTTAGTGTTCCAGGGCTAAGGGTTTAGGGTTTGGGGCTTTAGGGCTTCAGGGTTTAGGGTTTGGGGCTTCAGGGCTTTAAGGTTTTAGGGTTTAGGGTTTGGGGTTTGGGGCTTTAGGGTTTTAGAGTTTAAGGGCTTAGAGTTTAGGGTTTGGGGCTTTCGGGCTTTAGTGTTCTAGGGCTAAGGGTTTAGGGTTTGGGGCTTTAGGGCTTTAGGGTTTAGGGTTTGGGGCTTCAGGGCTTTAAGGTTTTAGGGTTTAGGGTTTGGGGTTTGGGGTTTTAGAGTCTTAAGGTTCAGGGTTTAGGGTTTGGGGATTAGGGTTTAGGGTTTGGGGTTTAGGTTTAGGCTTGTTTGTTGCTTTGCTGTGTTTGGGTGAAGGGCGCTTGTCGACTGTTGTTGTGGTTGATGCCACGGGTCTTTGGATGACGCCAGATGTATGTCAAATTTGTTGTCCAACCGTTCGAAAATCCTTGTGCGCGGGGCTTCCCATCCCACAAAGTTAGTTTTCGGCATGTCGTATGTAATCGCCCTCGATGACATCGCTATTTTGGGCCAGGGTGTTTACACTAAATCCTAAACCCGAAGCAGTGAGAAGCTGGGCACTACATCGACAAGCGTAGCACAGCTTACAGACCTTGCCCAAATATGGGAAACATGCTTCCCACGCGGCTGGCAACAAATTGGACTACTCATGGAAGGCCCATGTGTACTAAGGGTTACTACCACGCGGAATCAGGTCCGAAAACAGTCCCGTTTGTGAGAGTTTCATGCTTTTGCAGCATCGGTAAAACTCCTTCACCCTAAACCCTCAGAGCCCTAACCTCGAATCTAAACCCTAAACCCCTAACCCACACACCCTAACAGCGGTACATCTGGGTCTGCTTGGTAACCTTTAAAGTTTAAAGTAAGGGCCCGGCGTGCACTGGCACGTACCTCACGTGGACCTGCTTGTCACTTCCTCCAACTGGTCGCCCTTGGCTTCTGGAGGTAGGGTTTAGGCTTCTTTTTTTTTAAAGGGGGGGGTTGGGTTTAGGGTTTAGGATTTAGGGTTTAGGCTTTAGGGTTTAGGGTTTGGGGTTCAGACCTTGGCTAATCTTTGGGTTTAGCTTAGCTTTGAGGGTTCAAGGTCTTCGGTTTAGGGATCACGTAGGCCGTTCGAACACCTTCGGAGCGCAAAGATCCAACATACGGTTGATGATATAATATCAAACCTGCATTACCCATAATAAGGAATGTGCCATAATTCCCATAGTCTAGGGTCCTTAAGGTCCATGCAGGATTTATATCATCAGCGGTAGTACCACATAGGGCCATAGGGTCTCGCGGCTCCGACTTGCCATTATTGTGTGCGGCAGTATCACCCGAAATTATGTAGAGCCCTGACAGGCCCTTTCCCTTTAGTAAAGATTATGTGAAGGATCTCAATGTCAAGGCCACTGAAGAAAGGGAGATTATTAACCAGGGATCCAGAATCTACGATGAGTGTTTTCGTGCTGCTTGGAATCTTGTGAGCGATATATGCCATGACACAGTCTCATATCACCTCACACCAGAGAACTACACGTCATAAGCTCATAGGGCTTCCGAAACTGCGAAATCCTCATGAAACGTCCTGGCAGAGAGCTCTGCAGGGCCTGGGAGGGCGGGACGAGACATGAGTTACTGTAGAGACCCTTCGAAGAAAACAGCCCCAAAAACCTGACCTCAATGCTAAATCCCAGAGCCTGCAGAGCTCTAGAGCCGACATCCAAAGCCCAGGCTCCTAGATAGCTGTACCCTAGGGCTCCAGTTACCTAAATAGTAGGTTACTGGGGTACATAATATATGGTTAGTAACCCACTATTTAGGCAACTGGAGCCCTAGGGGTAGATATCTCCAACAAGTGAGCAGTCATCAGATTTTAGATAGACCCAGTCAACCAGCCACTTAAAACAACCACAGATTTAAAACAAAAACGGCCTTGGAAACACCCCGCAGCAAACCGCATCAAAACGGTGCCAAAAGAAAAACTACACGTAAACCCTTGTAGATACCTTCTAGAAGGCTTGAAAAGCCCTGGACAGAACCCTAAATTTCGGGCCGTCGTCTTTCAACCTCAAGGAGGTCCGCAATCTCGCGCCAGGCAGGGATGCGGTAAGCGTCCGGATTGAAGAAGTGAACATCCTCTGCAAAGCGCTGTATGGCTTTAAAATAACCCACGGTTTAGGGTTTAGGGTTTCATGGGATTGTGTGCACAGGGTATTACGTATGGATACAAATTTAGAGGGCTTTGTGATTTGTTGCTGGGTTGTATGTGGTGTGACACGGACGATAAGAATCCGACTAGGGTATTCGGGTATATTCGACAAAGAGTGCACAGGTGCTAGAAGGGGACATACTTATAGGCCGCTGTAGCTACAAGGTTAAGATTTCCGGGCTGAGGTTTCAATCGGAGTCTGTTTTAGGATTTCAACAGGCGAGAAACCCAAACAGCTAAAACCGAAACTCTCAAGCCCAAAACCTACTCTTGGCGTGGTGCCTAGACCTGTATTTCTATGATTCTTTGGTTGAGTTCGACAGAAGAATCTAGTGTAACGACACGTCTGCAACGAACTACAATCTGAGGTCTAAGGAGGTATTCTATGGTGCTTCAGGTAGGAGCAAGAAGCTACTCTAGCCCCAACAAAAACCCTAAACCCCTAAAACCCTAAACCCTAAAGCGGCTAAGAAGCTACTCTCAACCCTAAACCCCTAAACCCTAAGCCCCAACAAGCGGCAGAACCTGGGTCCTCCATCATGGTGAAGGTATTGTCTCGAGACTTGATACCGAGCTGGTCTCGCAAATGATCCAACTCCCTGCCACAGGATTCGGGATGAAGGCATTACTTGTATCCCCAAAACCCTACAAACTAGTAGGCCATGACCCCTGATTAATAGGGTATAACCCCTAAAACAGGAGGGTTTTTGGATCCCCGGGTAGGTAGAGTCTTGGGTCTGGGAAGCAGTGCATTGGATGGAGGTTTTGGCTTTATGAGTAGAGGTTGGGATTGAGCTTTGAGGGTTTCGTCAAAAATCCGGGCTGCAGGTCCTCATATAGCCAAGCTTGAAGGCTTTAGGTTCCGTGTCTGGGGGTTTATGTGTTGCGGCAAAGTCCAGGGTCCAGGGGCTGAGGGCTTTACATAAGAATTTATATTAGGGTTTGGGCTGCAGAATTAAACTTGGCCCCAGGTGCTCGCGGCCTGGGGGCTTGGAGTTCAGGCAGTTCAAACCTATACATTCCAACATAGCTCCCGTGGTTCTTGGTGACCTTGGCTCTTCATGAAAGCATGGAGTGTGGAATGAAAGCTGCAGGCTCTAAGCTTAAGGCGCATACTCAAGTTTTCTCCGGCTTGGCCCTGGCCCTGGACTCCATGAGTTCGGCACGGGGGGTCTTGCCTCACGCAGGGCTTTTGGGGCGTTTTGGGCCGCGAGGGTTGAGGCTTTAGGAGCTTGAGAGCACGGCAGCTCACAGAATGTGTTCTTGGCAGCAAAAGCCATACCATAACAGTCCTTGGTTCATCCAGACTTTATGACAGTGCTCTGGAACGCCCTTGAATACCCCTTGTAGAAACCCTTTGCAACCCTATAAACCCCTCAATCCTTGATTCCATAAGGCTTCTCCACCTCAACACCAAAAGACCCTGAACTTGGGTCGTGAGCCTAGGCGGACTGCACCGACTCAATTGAAGCCCTGCAACGCACAAAAACACAGCAAAGTGTGAAGCGATGCCCGACCAAACAGAGATCTGCAGCGCAGCTTGCCTGTAGTAGCTGAGTCGCATCTCGTGCCTCAGAGCGATAACTAGACCACGAATCAAGCTAGCCTTCCGTCGCTTACTAAGTGGCAGTGAACTTGAGCACAAAGTTACAGAGCAAATGCTCTAGCCACTTCTACTTTCGATACTTGAAGTGAGGCCCGAGTTCCTCGAGCAGCCTCAGACCCAGATCACAAGGCATCAACAACCAGGACATGTTGGATTGATTGGGTTGCTGATATGTACTTTGACCAGTCGACTCTACTATACTTCTACGGGGTGATAAGAGAGCTGCGGCCCTTGGGGTATAAGGTGGCAAGATTCCTTACCATTGAGCTTGCCCGGACACCCCCCCAAAAAACACAATCAGACAAGCCTAATCAGTTCCTAACTCCCTACAAACTAAGTCCTAAAACGCCGACGACGAAAGCCTGGCCTGGCATACCAAAAAAGCTTACGCCCTGGAGCTCTGGATCCGGCTTTCAACCGAGACGCTAGACTCGACATTGCAAAGGCCCGTGTTGAACCTGAAACCTAGAACCCTAGACCCTAAACCCTAAACCCAAAACCCTAAACCGTTGAACCTGAAACCTAGAACCGTAAACCCTAAACCCAAGACCCAAAACCGTTGAACCTGAAACCTGGATCGGAAAACCCCTGTTGAAGTTCTCCAAGGAGCATCTTCATGGCTTGCTGTTCGTAGACCTGCACCGCAGGTCGCAGGGTGTAACACGAAGATATTTTAAGAAACAGCGGGTGTCGGTGTACAGAACAAACAGGGGGTCTGAATAGTGACAGTATATCCCCTTTCCGTGTTTGAAATAGGGGTCTGAGCAGGAATCGTGTCAGGGATATCAGGTTTTAGGGCCAGGGGGGGAATTGAGTGCGAAAGAAATCCCATTACCCCCAGGCAGCCCTACGAAACCTTGCTAGACAACCTGCTGAATCCTGTAAATCCTGGTCAAACGATCAAACAAACCGCAGCCGTACCAAACACCTGAAACATACATTATGAACTCCTTCCAAGCTAAACCCTAAATCACTGAACCCTAACCCCTAAACCCAAACCCCCTAAAACCCCAAAATCTCACAAAACCTCTAGACTCTAAACCCTAAACCTTACAACCCTAAACCCTAAACCCTATAAACCCTAAACCCTACCTACTTACATCCTGTAGACACTCGGCTTCCGGTCGGTCCTTGGCAAGCTCTGTGTAGAATCGCTGCTGCGCGTCCCGGTTCCAAAGATTCCGGCTAAGCCTGGCTCTGCTACAGGGCCTTAACAAGGGTTTAGGGGGTTTTTTGTTTAAAAAAGAAGGGGTTTAGATTTTTGGGTTTAGGGCTTAGGGTGTAGGGTTTAGAGCCGGGTTTTAGGCCCTAAGGTTTAATATGGAGCATCATTGGTATATACGCAGGCTTCTATATTGTCTGCTTTCGGGGTTTAGGGTTTGGGCTCTAGGGTTTTGGGCTTCAGGGTTTGGGCAGTAGGGTTTGAGGGTTTTAGGGTTCGGGATGTTGTGAGTTTAGCTCCTCTTGGCTTGGGATGAAGCGTTTTTTGTTCCTGCGTCCCTGGCAGTAAGGGCACGGAGTTTATAGGTGTCTCTATGGAGCGTCATGTTTATGAGTCGTATTGGTGTTGACTGCTTTGACGCTTACACCGTCACGCCCGGAGTACTGAATCGGCACCTTTTGGTGGCCAACCTTTACAGCAGTCACCGATACACTTTGCAACTGCTGAAATCTGCCATCCTTGCGTCCCAGGGACCCCTACTTCCATTCCAGAGTTTCAAGTTTCGTCACTGCCCACGCAACACCAAGCTCAACAACACCAGCGCTGTGCAGAACGTAACCATCACAACAACAGCAGAAGGTCGAGAACACATTCTGGCGAGTCGAGCGATTTCTGAACAGTTGAATCTACGACGTTACGACTTGTAACAACGTTTGCCTGCTTTCATGTGACGGCCGTGCTGTTCTTTGATCACGGGTAACGGAAATGGTCACACAACACAAAAACGACAGCTCCGATCGTTTCATCACACGCCCAATTAGAACACGATGTGGCTAGTAGCAACTAGGCTAGCAAAGAACTACTTGGATCAAGCTGTCATATGCCTCGTGATTCAATGACTGTGAGAAGTCAGAACCTGCACGAAAATGCTGAAGCTGGCACGAATACCCTGACTAATAGTGTTAAAAAGCTACGGAGCACTAAACCATAATCCCTGTAATTCGTCGCGGCCTGGCTTCAAAGGACTTCATCCCATTTTCCTGCAGCAATCGGCGAAGTTCTGAGGGTCTGATGGCATCGGATTAGGGATTTAGCGTTTATGGTTCAGGGTTCCCGGTTTCTATGAGGGTTTGCAGGGATTTATGGGGTGTTAAAGGATAGTAGCACACGGGCCTGAATAGTCAGACTAGGATTTAAGGGCAGATCATAGTATATTTACTTTAAGGGAATCCTAAGGAATAATAGTAGTACAGATGCGATGCTTCCGGCTCACATATTAACGTAGACCCCGGCTTCGAAACAACACCTCTAAACCCCAAACCCGCTTAAGGAGGAAGAAACATGCGCGGGATCTGTAAGTTGCGATCTTTGGAAGAGCCAGGGTTCCCAAAGGGTCCAAGCACCAATAAAGCAGCCTAAGGGTCCATGTGCCCAAACATCTAAATAGTGTGGACTTAGGTACTTTGGGGCCAAAGCATATATATTTTTGGGTACATGGACCCTTAGGGGTAGCTACTTAGTAGATACTTGGCTCCCAAAGGTAGACGGGTAGTTCTCTAAATTAGGGTCTTTTTTCGGGTCCTTTGAGAAGGGTGCCGTAGTCTTGTGGTGACCTGATGAGGGACCCTAATTTAGAGAACTACCCATAGAGAACCGTTGTAGTACCCCTATAGACACAGAAACCCTATAGAAACCCTTATGGATCCTTTTAAGGAGCTCTGAGCATAGCCCTAATTTAGAGAACTACCCATATACTATGCTATTACACGGACCCTCTGGGGATAGTGACTGGGAAGCTACATTGGTATGAAAACAGAGCCATGGTCGGGGCCTCATTTAGGGGCTTCGGGTTTTAGGGTTTAGGGTTTTAGGGTTTAGGTTTAGGGCTTTGGGTTTAGGTTTTGTTGTTCTTTTTGGCCGGACCTCTTCCTTCCTCTCACGTGCAAGTCATCAGGGTTTAGGGGTTTAGGGTTTCGGGTAGCTTAAGCACCAACCCCGAAACCTCAAACTCTAAATCATGGCCTGACGCATGTCCAGGACTTGCCCGGAATTGATGGCGGAGGCCAAGTCGAAGAGGAGAAGGGAGAAATTCTCCTTGGGTTCGGGATTAGGATGTAGGAACAAGGGTCCAGGGCTTATGAAAGGCCTTTGAGCTTGATGACTACAGTACCCTACAAGGTAATCCCCAAAAGGAACTACTTAGGGCCTATAGGGGCCTATGGGTAGTGCGTTGCTTGCTTTCTGTTGCTGTCAGAATTCTTCGGGCGCTCCGTATGTTTGGGTCCTAGACTTCCGTGCAACGCCCTCCTTGAAATGATCAGCGAAACACACGACATATACAGCTCTTTTTAGAAGTTAGATGGGCAGTGGGCTTAGGATTTAGGGTGACCGTACACCTGAAACCCTCAATCCAGTTCAGTAGTCTGTAATGACCACTGTCTTAGGTTTGTTTCAAGGAAGGCACTCGCTCTCTCTCTCTCTCTCTCTCTCTCTCTCTCTCTTACCAGCTTTGACCCCAGACCGCAGCCTATACCTTCGAGACTTGCTCACTTCTACACCACAATGGGTTTAGGAAAGTTTCGGCTTTAGGATGTTTTGGGACAGAAGCCCTGCACCCGAAAAATAGACTCTGAAAGGGATGAAGCCCTCAACTCCTGAACTCGAACCCCAATGCCTAAACTCCCTGTTGCTTTTATACAACATAGCAAGGTCCTTAATGTAGTCTTTAATGTAGTAATGACCAATGACCCCAAAGCACATTCATCGCAGTTCAGCTCTGAACACTACTGTTGGCCACGTCCTTATATGTCCTTACCGTGCATTGGGTATATTCGAGTATATCAGAGAATATTCGAGTATACTACGGTATGCTGCAGTATAATGATAGTCTATCATGGTATATTGTGGCATCGTTTATTCAGGCGCTTTTGTACAAAGAAGTTCCGAGATGCCACACGCTGCTTCGTCGCTGGGATCGTCATGGCGAAGTCCACGCCTGCGTGTAGGCGCTGAAGTAGATCATGGTATGACAAGGTATATCACATTGTGACCTCTTGATATGCTACAGCATACTATGGTGTCTTATGGTATGTGATGACTTGCTATGCCATACTATCGGCGATGCTAAGGCGTACCAAAGTAGCTGGCAGGGTCCATAAGCGATTGAAACTTTAGGAGCGTAGCTTCAGGTCAGGTCACTACACCCCTGAACCTTTTTGGGGTTTAGCAGCAGTAGCAGTAACAGCAGCAGTAGCAGTAGCACTAGCAGTAACAGCAGCGGTAGCAGTAACAGCAGCACTAGCAGCAGCACTAGCAGTAACAGCCGGGGTAGCAGTAACAGCAGCAGTAGCAGTAGCAGTAGCAGTAGCAGTAGCAGTAGCAGTAGCAGCAGCAGCAGCAGCAGCAGCAGCAGTAGCAGCAGCAGCAGTAGCAGCAGCAGTAAGAGTAGGAGTAGGAGTAGGAGTAGGAGTGGGAGTAGGAGCAGGAGCAGGAGCAGGAGCAGGAGCAGGAGCAGGAGTAGTAGTAGTAGTAGTAGTAGTAGTTGTAGTAGTAGTAGTAGTAGTAGTTGCCGCTGTTGTTGTTGTAGTTAGTAGTAGTGGTAGTA
>CAJNJA010014093.1:0-12368 GCA_905231915.1 Symbiodinium necroappetens | reverse complement strand
CCGCTGTGTCCCGCTGTGTCCCGCTGTGTCCCGCTGTGTCCCGCTGTGTCCCGCTGTGTCCCGCTGTGTCCCGCTGTGTCCGTGTGTCTGTGTGTCTGTGTGTCTGTGTGTCTGTGTGTCTGTGTGTCTGCGTCTGCGTCTGTGTCTGGGTCTGCGTCTGCGTCTGTGTGTTTGTTTGTGTTCTACTGCCATCTCACACACAGACGCGCACGCAAACACTCTGACACCATCTATCTATCTGAGTGCGTGCGCGCGCGTGCGCTGCCTGCCTGCCTGCCTGCCTTACCTACCTAGTCTTGTCTCTCTGTGGCTGCCAAACTAAGATGGATAGTTCCGGTGACCCTAACCCGGGGCTGCCGCAGTGTCGCTGCAGCATCCACCTGCTTGGGCTTTGCACCGCAGCTTCACCAAGCGTGAACCTCGACATCCCCACAGCGGTGGCTCAGGGTACGGCTGAAGGCATCGCCTCGGTCACTTAGCAAATGCGTGCAGTAGCACCGTGGCCGAGGTGGGCAACTGCTGGGAGTTGCGATCGAGGAGTCGAATGCTAAGGGAAACTAGGCCAAAGCTTGCGATCACAAAACTATCCACAGATGCAAAGGCATCTGGCTGTCATGAGCGACCATATTTCTAAATCATAGTCATAGCCACAACGGGTATTTGACCTAAACTCCGGAATCTACGGTGTCGTGTTTGTGGACCGCTGGCAGCTCAACATTTGCAAAGGGCCAGCCGACACTTCCGGACGGCTACACTTGCACAGGCGTCTTCTTTGTCTACCTCCGTGCGCAGTCCAATGTCCGCGCAATAACCATCTCCATCTTCTCTCCTGCTGGGCACGAACAGGGATGCAATGCCTGAAACTTTCCAACTGATGCTCGAGGTTGCCAGAAGGAAGAAGGGTGGTTGCTCTTGTCAGATTTGCAGTTCCCTGGTGGCATTTTGGCCTCCTTTTGAAGGGATCGATCTTGTTCAGGCACGGCTCCAGACCTCGACTCACGAGATTACTGCAATCGGGACCCTCACCTTACAAACAGCGTCTGTTGTGTGGTTTCGACGCGGGCATGGCACAAGACACCATTCCAAAAAGAAACACAATACCCTTGAAAAAAAACATACAAGATCATGCAATCTCCAGCCATGTCAACTGAAGGAACTCATCCCTGCTTCAAACGTCTCCAGGCCTCTCTCGGCGGGGCAAAGCGCAGCTCTGCAGGAACGGCAGAGACCGCGGCCTCCTGGAGACTGAAGTTTTTGAAGCACAACGCACATGATAGACTTGTCTTATCTTATCTTACCTTATCTTATATTGATACTAACATTAATACTATGAGATTATCGTATATTATATTTTATGATGTTATATTATATTATGTAAGGTCATATTACATTATATGCATTCTATTATACTGATAGAGTCAATCCAGATAGGTTTTGACAGTTCAAGCTTCGAGGCAGCATGGCTCCTCCTCGTCCTCATCCACAACACCCGCAGGTAGTCGACTGGGTTTGGCCTGGAATCAGCACGCTGCCAGCCATCTGCCCCCTTCCAGCCGAATCGAATCGCTGAAGTCCTACGAACCCTGTCATCCTGGGAGAACGCACCATCGCTAGCCAACCGTGATGAACTCATGCTACTGCAGGGACGACAAACACGGCTTGACTAGTTCCCAAGACCTCACAGTGGGCGAGACAAACGTCTGAGCCCAGAGACAAAACTTCAATCAACTCATCCAAGGCATGGGCCAGGCTTCGCGGTTCTGACTCTTGGCTGCCATACCTGACCAGATCTTCGAGTGCGACACAAATTCAGTTCAAGATGCCGAGTAACGCTTCACAGCTGAGGCCTGACCTGGCCTAGAGAAGGGCATCTTTGAAGCTGTGAACGCCAGGAGAGCACACAACTGCAAACAAAGGGGCAAACTTATCAGACTCCGCGCGCCTGGGCCGGTTCAGCTTCGAGATGCGCACCTCCCGCGCCCTTGGCAACCATCATGCTTTGCTCAAGTTTACAAACTTTTTTAGCATCATTTGTAACACATGCTTCAACACAACCAGGTTAATTTTTTTTGCAGCACATGTTTGTAGCCATATGGTGGGATATGGACCGCAGGCACGGAGCTGGGGAGGCGAAGCAATTCCAGTGATGATGATGAAAAACTTCGCCTCCCCAGCATCTGGAGAGCATCCTGAGAACGAGCACCTGCCTGGCTTTGAAAGCACCGGCGGCCCCAGTTCGTAGAGATGAGTATCCGCGGAATAGCATGTACATCATGCGCCCCAATCAGCCGCACAAGATCCGCCGAGCATCAGAGCATCTCAAAGTGCGGCCTGCTGATTTACAGATTCGACCTCCGTAGGAAGTTCTAAAGTGTTCATCCCAGCGCTTGGCAAAGGAGCTCGGATTGGCAGCAGTAGCTCTGCTGCACAGAGGCTGAGCTTATCTCGCGAAGTAGCTTGCCATGCCATGGGTCCCCCATAGCATCTCCGAAGGTTTTGCCTTTAAAAAACAAGCACGGTAGGCATAGGTGGTTCCACGATGTCTTGAAGCTGCAGAATTGTAAGCCATGAAGTTGGAAACTGGGCCTCTCGCCTATCAGCCCTCTGCATGGTCCAAAACAGAGCACCCAATGCCAGTCCCACGATCACCTGGAAGCAAAGAACACGGCTTTGCACTAATCATACAAGGGCAGTGATGCCTGTAGTGCTAGATGGCTCATATTGTGCATTGCACAGTGCATGCTGAACGCCAGCCCATCCCAGCAAGGCTGCATCGGAATTTAGCTAGAATTCTCTGTACACGAATCATGTCCTGCATTGACAGCCGGAAGCCTTTTGATGTGGCTACAGCTTGCTCAAGTAATCAGACAGCGCCGCAGGGAATGTCACAGGATTCCACTAAAGCACGCAGGCACTGAACCCATTGACAATCGGGCTCGGCAGACCATGGCGGCTTGCAGCAGCAACACCAGATTCCACGAGGACGCCTGACAGCGCGCTGTAAAACACCCGCCCAACCTATGAAAGTAGCTCGCAGCTTGGACTCTCAGTGTCGGAACCCGAGGTCGGAACAACAAAGTTTCATGCCAAAGTCAGTTTGTGCTCTGAGCGATGGGCATCTGCGGCTGTGGCCGGCGAGGCCTCGCCTTCAGTCAAGCATCGGTGGGACAGTCATCGGGCGGACTGAGACCCAGCCCTTGCCCGGGCTCATACGCGGCCCAGAAGTGGTTGCAGATTTGCGGTTTTGCTGCCGAACCTTCAGGATCATTGGGTCCCGCACGGTGGGTGGAGATGGAGCTCGCCGCCTTGCTCTCGAGCAGAGATGCCTGACTGAATGTGGCAGGACTCATTGCCGCCGCCGTGCTTTTCTACCTGCAACCTGCAAACACTACGAGTCGAAGAGATCGTTGATTGCTGGGTGCGGAGCATGACGCTTTGCCGACAAACTGGCATTTCGACTCGCGAGAACAAAAAACTGTTGTAAGACAGCTCGAAGGGGCGTTTTTTTCTGAGGTACTGCCCGCCTGCATCATTACACGAGGCTCAACCGGCTCAACCAACAAAACCTGATACATCACTTGTCCGGAAGAATACGTTCCATTGCAAGTGGGTTTGTTGTAACATAGAGCATGGTTTGAAGATCTCGTGCGGCAACGAATCGATTTGGCCTTTGCCCATGCTTTGCGAAACGAATCCTGAAAAAACTGTTCCTGACTGACCCTACTTTTTGAAAAACGGTGACTCGGTAACAAGGCAGCGATTAGTGCGGACTTCCTATGTTCTTCGCTCTCCCAAAGGTTGCACAACAAAAATTAGCCACAAAACTCCAGATGCATTATGAAAATCGCCAATGCAAACCTCTGTTGGGCGGTAGAAGCAGGGCCGCCTTGCCGAGAGACTGCTTGCGGCGATTGGCAAGGGCCTGGGATCACATGGTGTAGCAGACACACCACATCGCATGTGTCTCCAACAGAGACGAACGTCTATTAAGCAGACCGTGGAATCTGACCCTCGTTGTGTCCATGTACAGTTCATGCAAAGCGGCCTCGATAATCAACACTTGAATGAATTCGCAGCTTTTGTTTTCCGGGCCCAGAGGCCACACAGCGTTCGTGTTTGATCTTTTCCCCCTCGCATGGCTGAGGTCTATGCTCACAGGCGAGGCGACTTTGGCGTACAAGACATGTGTTCGTGTTGGAACGGAAAAAGGCGTCTTCACACTTTGGAGCCCAAGACCGTGGACCGTGGGCCACACCTGAAATCTAACGCAAGGAGCTGCAAATAACAGCAGGCTGGAGCAATCCTAGTGCCCAGTATCGTCCTGAGCCGGAACCTGATGCAGGCAGAAAGCTACGGTTAAACCTGTTGCACTCAACTCGTGGGCGCATCCCCAATTGCTTCATAATTCTGGGTGTCGACGAGGATCGCCTCGGGCCATCCTCCATCCTAATCTTGACGCCGTCCATGCTCTGGCATCGCTCGCTAAATCCACCTTGCTGGGCAGCTGCCAGTTCTGGCTTCAGGAAATCACATCCAATGACCATCGATCTCACCGTTCACTTTCACAGTGCCACCTTTCATGGTCACAAATTCTCTCATGGATGTGAGATGTCTTCGGTACTCCTCTACAGCCTCAATCATGAGGCTTCGGCACTCGAGGGTAAGCATTCGGCCTTGTTGCTGGGGATGCTCCGGAGTGCCCACCACCGAGCCCAGGATGCGAGTTTTGGTGAGAACATTCCCCAACATGCACCATATGAAACAACATTGGTTTACTAAGCGGGGCTTTCATGAAGTGGACGGCATGCTGAGCAGGAAAGATGGAGGTGTGGGTGGCGAGCCGGTTCCTGCGAGGGACACGTCCAACTTGTCAGGGTATCTGCATTGCGACACCATGAGCAGACGACATGCGTGCAAATGCTGTCTGTCTTGCTGGCATACGAAGCGGTCGACATGTGTTGCGGGATTTTTGATGTCTGTACCACATCATTACATCGAGAGAATTTTCCTGAACCACTGCAGATCCTGAAGCAGACACCGCCCCACAGTTGGGCAGTGTTTTACCCAGACATATTGAACACAATATGTACAAGAAGGTGTTGTCTGCATCAAGTGTGTTGGGAGTATCAAGGAGGCTTTGATTGCAAAACGCTCTTGCGCATGCTCGCAGACTATGGCAAGAATCACGTCGGGAACAGAAATACTGGACGTTGTACCCATGGACACTGGTGGCCTTCGATTCCAGATCTACAGATGAACCTCCCGAGGGCAAGACAAAACATCTTCTGACGAACATCTCACGTGACATCCCTGTGCTCAGGCGAGTCGCTGGTTCTGAGAATTGAGTCTCACGCATCTCGTTGGAGTCCATTACAAGGCAACAAGGTAGCAAGTTTCGCAGCACTTCGCGATGGTGGGTTCTCGGCTCTGCCTTCCCGGTGATGACGGTGAAAGTCCTCGGTCAGCTTGTTCACCGTGCCGAATTTGGCTCCCGCATGGCGGATCCGAAGACTCGCTCAGCAAGTAACACGACACCAGGTCACTGAGCAAACGATACATAGTTCACTTGCAAGGCTCGACTCTCCACCGTGTCTTGATCGACCCAGGCTGGGATGCTCGGCTCATGGTTCACGAGTTGTTCCCGCGGAGGAAACGCAGGAAAATGCACTTGTTGTCACATTTTGCAACGGCATGACCCCACAACAGGGACACGACCTATGGTGAATGCTTGTATGGCTGCGGTCATGTCGTCTACTACGTACCTTATACGTCACTCAGCACCAAAATACAGAATAACCTTCGATCTTTGTCTACAGCAGAGATGCCTCGCGCAGCTCTTTGTTCTCCTCCTCCAGGAGAGCCTGAGCAAACGCCAGAGACGTCGGGCAATCTCTGTTGTTTTTGGGGCAGTGGTGGTCAAAGGTGACATGATGCAATGACCCAACGACAGCCGCAACCCCGCACTCTCCAAGACCCACGGTGCCCACTTCAGTTACGACTGCATTGATAGTAATGGTCTACAACCTGCTGCTCGTCAAGCACCTGCCAATACTTCCGAGAAGCCATGAACCTTAAGCCATTCAGCGATCTTCCCTGTCTGAAACTACCGCCGCCTCAGCAACGGAGACCGCATGCTTTGCGTCTGTCTCAGCTGCTTCACCTCCTGCGACATTGAAGGACTCCTAAACCTAGAACTTTGTGTGCAGTTCTCAACCGCCGTCAAGCCAACAGACGCACAATGTCAACCCAGCCTTCGGCTTCAGGCGCATACCTTGATGATGCAACAACCTCACGGATAAAACATGTCTTGCATGAAAGAGGCTGAATCTGTGCTCTTTAGATACAACTCCCGCTCAAAAGGCGACATGACACACGAATCCAGGCTCAACTCTAAATTGCAACGCCTGCTGCGCGCTGCTCCCCAATCGCAGATGGCACAGGCGACAAACCAAAGGCAGCTTTGTGCTCCAAGACCTTGCCTTCTGACTCTGCTCACGCAATCGCATGAGGCCCTCGACCTGGAAGCTTCAACTCGCCGAGGTCTCGTGCTGCTGCACAACTGAAGATAAGTCGAGACTCATAAACTAGCCACGAGCTGTCCAAAAAAAAGGGAATGATCCACTGGCCTCCTGCTGGAGCCTGTCCAGGGGTTGATGTGCCTGACGGGCTACTTAGCGGCTACTGCTTGGCTTGAATACATGTATTTCATGCACAGCCGCTGGTCGCAAGCATTTTGCTTCAGCAGATTTCCCCAGAGTCTACTGAGGAGTGCTTCCACCATAGAGCGCGAAGGCCTCCATTGTCCAGCTCCCACATAAGCTAGGATCTTGGAGATAGACAGTTACTGCCCCGCGTGCATGATGGTTGAGGTGAGTGCCCTTGCATGGTGGCGAGCACCCGTCCAACAGGGAGCACCGTGCCATTGCACGAGGTCCATGTTCAAACTGCGCATTCCAGGCCTGCTTCTGGGTTTGCCGAGCCTTCCACAAGCCCCGCCGTAGCAGAAGAACACTAAAGCTTTTCACATATCACAAAGATGCTGCTCTCTAAGATGCTCTCTAGGCCAAGGCGATCTTCTTTGTCTGCGGTGAAACCTAGGACCTGAGGACCTAGCAGCTTTGCCACTGCTTCCTGACTAAGCTCTCGAGGCAAATGTTGACGATATCTGCATCTGACAAAGGGTGTTATGTGGTGGTTGATCGCTCCTTCTTGAAGGAAAGGTTTGCATGCTGCATAAGTTGCAATAACATTTCAATCAGGCATGTAGGCTCTGCTTCGCCGCTGTTGTTGGCGATCAAAGTGCAACCTTCACTATGGGACACTTTCCAAGACCACTAGTCCAAGTCTGCATGACGGACATGAATTTCAAGACCACGTCACTGCCGCCTATTTTTGGCTCAGCTCCAAGCACCCTGGCGAGGAAAAGAAGTAGGTATGAAACTCCCAAAGGAATGACTTAGTTGATTTTAACTACCATCCCTTCATGAGGCTCGCGCTATAACGCAAAAATAAATCCGAGAATCAACATCCAGACTTTCCGAACTATCTTCCAATAGAGTCGACTCCTCGTGCAGGAGGCAGTGCTGCGGTCACATAAACAGGCTGTACATTTTCCTGTGCTCTTGGAGGATCTGGGACACGAGACCTGCAGCTAGAAGTTTCTGGAGAAAAGTGCAGGGCTTCCACGCTTGAAACTCTTGTTTGTAGTGAATGCAAGGCAACAGAACACATGCCAGTTGCCCCACTGTGTTAAGCAACAGTCGCATACTGTGTTAAGCAACAGTCGCATACTCAATGCGTTCATCCGATGCTGGTCACAAATCCTACGCGGAGCCGATCCTTCTGACTTCTTGTGCAATACCATGTTGTGGAGACTGGTGTGCCCGAACACCTTCCCCAAGCCCGGAACATGGCACCTGTACGTCAAGAGAACACTTGCTCGACGCTGCGAGTGACTTCTGGGACGTCTGGCTCCTGTCCGGCGCATTGAAACTCGGGTGTGGCAGGGGGCTTCGAGCTCGACAGTGTTATTTGTGCAGCTGCTTTTCTCTGCTCAATCACACATCCTTCTGACAAGCTTCTGAAAGCTTGTTGCTCTCTCTGCTTAGATCTTCTCGGTGCCAGTGCAAATGACCAGCCGAACTCACAATCCAGCAAAGATGGCCTCCAGCTCTGCTTCGGCTTCGACAGCCTTGCTCTTCGACTGCCGGCGCGCCTCATGCCTGAGGCAGCTCGAAAGCCATCAGGTTTGAACTCTCTGCCTGATTGTGAGCTTTCATTCTCATGCGGACTGTGCTTTAGCTTGCTCGTACTGTCAAGCCCAGGTGCACTGCGACGTTGATGCGGTCCAGTTCAGCAAGGGACTTGTTATAGACGCTCTTCGCCTTGGCTTCACATAATTTTGGAAATCCCTCTGTGCCGGCTTGCGAGCGCGCCTTCGATTCGATTCCAATGACAACGAAACGACATGTGCAACAACAGCGACGACTCGTCTAGCATGCCTCTTTGCCACGTCCGGCATTATGACCTCTAAGAATCGCACTCGCGACCAAAATATCGAGCCTCTTGGTCCTACTCGTGGTACTGCGCTTCAAAATCAGCGGCAGCGGTTACCGCTCTTGGATAAGCACTTGACTTCTCTGTGGCGAACATGAAATTGACAGAAAGTTCTTTGAAAGCTATGTTTGTTAGACAGCGGGGAAATTGCGCGCGACAGAATTAACTGTTAGAATGTCAATGTTCCTGGGCCCATGGCGGCTGCTGCCTTCTCGGAGAAGCTAGCGATTCGCTGCTGCTCTGCTGACAAAGTCAGCTGGTGCTGCTGCAACTGCCTTGCGTTTGTCAAGACACGCAGTACAACGCCACTGACATTACATGGTTTTTGCAGTTGCCTGAGACTGTGCAGGCAAAGGAGCCTGAGGCGCCATGTCTACAAAGCAAGTGCTGGTTCCGTAGTTGTTACATCAGGGTTTGAGGAGCCATGACTCGTAGATGCCCTGAATCGATTCCATTTAACTCGTGCCCGCGCCTGAAGATAGGCTCGTAGCGCTTGATCAGCGCTTCTCCAAGCTTATGTTTGAGGTCCTCCGCGGGATGCAGGACTCGAAGGCCGATGCTGATACATGCTGTTCGGTGCCGAGAGAACCACTTTGAGCTCCTTGTACTTCTCGAAGAGACAGTTTACAAGTCATACAGTCATACATCATCTCAGTCTTTCAAAAGTCGTGACCTAGATTGCCGACAATTTCCTGCAAAACGGACTGGTGGAGCAACAAGGACAGCAGGCCTCCAACATAGCTTTAGCATCCTGGCAACAGGTCATATCTACAAGCTTCAACCCTGCACTGCTCACAAGATGGTTTGACAAAGGCTTTAACACGCATGGGCTGCTGGACTACAGTCGCTCAAGCATCGACTGTCGACAGGAAGCTAAGAAGGGCCATGAGCCCACTGCAGCGTACGTAGACTGCTTTTAGGAAATGCGCAGAGGAGCACCTCGTATTCGCGCAAGCTCTCGGCGTACTCCTGCTCTCTTCGATCACGCTCCTGCACCCAACGCATCCAAATCCATCCATCAGGTCGGCCATAAACTTGCTCTGGCCTGTCGACAGCGCAACACCTCGGTGCAAGATGCCATTCCAGCAAAAAATCCAACACTACTACTCTACCCTCTGGCATGGCATGACATCAGGTGGTGTTGTTTGCCTTTCGGCCACGCTGCTCTGACAGTGGCGCGAGAAAGCCCGTCTTGCTGGTCTCGATCCAGGCGTACCTCGTCAGAGTCTGAATCGTAAAAGTCAGAACGTAAGGCCAAAACGACGTGGATGTGATAAGCCTGAAGTCGCACTCAGAAATACAAGAGCCCTACGTTCTGCTCCGTCGAAGCGCTGGCCTTGTGCGCCCCGTAGGCCAGTCGAGTTTCAATGTTGCGCAGCTCTGCCTTTGCCTGTGCAAACGGAGATCATAAAACCCTGGTGACAAAGACTAACAATGCGCATGAAAACGAAAATGAAAGCTGACGACGTGCAGCGCATAGACGATGACGACTTTCCAAATTTCTAAAAAGCGTCAAATATCTCAGACATGGTGTCAGAACAGAAACCGTAGTAGAATGACCACGGAGCGGTGTGCTGAAACGGACAGCACCAAGCGAGATGGCCGAGCTTCCAACAAATAGACCACATCCCACACTGACTTCCCAAAGACGTAAGACCTTTAACCGCTACAATAACCGCTGCCACTTCTGTGGTCAAGGCCATCTGCAATTTAGGTATCAACAGCGCCTGGCTGTGCTGCGAAGCAGCGGCTGAGAACTCACGAACGACCACCTGCCAGCTCCGGATACCCAAGTCAGCTTCGTATGGCCATGATCTCGGGCTTGAAACACTTCCTTGTGCAGGAGATTCCCTAATCAACCCGGAGCGTACTTGCATCGGCTGATGGCTTTCAGTGCACGGAGGCAATGCCGCGCCACCGCCCCCCTCCCCCCCCGCCCCCGATCCTTTTCTAGAATAGATACAGCAAGGCAGTTGTCATGTTCACCAGATCTTTGGCTCGTTAAGCTAATTGTGGGCCATGGATCGAAACTTGATGAGACATCTGCGCCTAAACTGCTTGGAGCATGCTTCGTGACACAACCCAAACTCACGACACGGGGTATGTACAGTTAGAACCCCAATGCCCGAACAGCCGTTTGATGCAGCGGGCCTGAACTCGTTCAGAGGCATATCGAAACGTCTGCGCAGCCTGGACCGCTGTACAAAGAAATTGGCTGAAACAAGTCTACAGTTCGCATCTGTGTGATGAGCACATGGTGTTTTCGACGACGGCGGGTCCCAAGACAACTACCTGCTGCTGCAAAGGATAGGTCCAAGCCTCGAAGTACGGCTTAACACGGTCGATAGAGGCTCCATAGTGTGCTCGCAGCTCCTCGTCAGCGCAAAGACCAGGAAAGCATGTGTGCCGGCCAAGGCGAGCTTCAAACTTGTCTTCGGCACAGCCAACGTTCTGCTCGCCATATACAAACCCGTCGAGGTGCAGCTTCCGAGCGAGCCTCGTAAACTCGACTCCACTGTTCGAGAAGCTTTTTGTACCTGCTGCATTTTGCGCAAGGTATGCAGCCAAAGACGACCGCTACTGTCCTCGGACCTCTGTCGCATTAGCATCATCGCTAGCGTTGCTGTTACCACTAGCAGTACCATAGCCAGAGCTAGCGTTCGCTCTCATCGCTGCTATCATCATGAATACCATGTGCCATGCGCACATCAGGAGCAGCATCGGCCCAGAAAACGTCTATCCAGGCCGTATTTTCCGAAAGGTCATGGTCCCAAACATCTTTTGGAACTCTTCCCTGCCTGGACACCTGTCATCCCCTTTGAAGATGCAACATGCTGAAGACGACGCCGTCCCTCCACAACTTGCCTGGCTTGCGCCTCACTCGCTTGGCGCTCGAAGGCATTCACTTCGGAGGAGGTGCGGTTCCTTGGAAAATTTGAACATTGGCGGATAGTCGACCTTTTTTAGAAATCAGAGTTTCCCAAACTCTTCGGCCGCAGTCGTATTCATGCTAAAATGCAGATCTACTGTAAGCTGCAGCCCCCCAAAAGAATATAAAGGACAAAAAGGTTTGCGACGAAACCATAAGCAATCCACAGTTCGGCTCCCTCTGCCCATGAATGCAGCCGCCACAGCTTTAGCAGTCATGTCATGCTGCCGGCTCTCCGAGGCTTCTACCCTGGCATTCCAAACAAAACTATACCAGCAAATCTCAGCTTGGGAAGCGTGCCGAAAATGTGCCCCAAAGGATTAGAACAGCAAGCATGCATTGAAGGCATGCCACTGCATCTCCCCTTCACTGCCACTATGTGAGCAGGCCACTGTGCTTCTACCCAAAACGTGAACTCTGCCAAGGAACATGGTCTCAAGCAGGCTCGGCACCTCTTTCGTGAGTTCCTTCTCCTTGCAGCAACGTATTGCAGAGCAATACCGCGAGCCAGATCCGGCGAGAAGAACACAAGCTCGTCATCTTCGGCGCTACAGCAGTGGAGAAAGGACTCCTTCCTTCTTGCACGCTCGCACGCAAACATACACACACACAAACACACACACACACACAAATTCGCACGAGTGTGCATCTACATAAAAAACTAGTTGTGTATATATGCATGTGTGTATGTGTATGTGTATGTGTATGTGTATGTGTATGTGTATGTGTATGTGTATGTGCACGTGTATGTGCATGTGCATGTGCATGTGCATGTGCATGTGCATGTGCATGTGCACGTGCACGTGCACGTGCACGTGCACGTGCAGGTGCAGGTGCAGGTGCAGGTGCAGGTGCAGGTGCAGGTGCAGGTGCAGGTGCATGT
>CAJNJA010014092.1:0-11800 GCA_905231915.1 Symbiodinium necroappetens | reverse complement strand
AACCCTAGGCCCCCAACCCCAAACCCCACGCCGCAAGCCCCAATCTGAGCAGAATCCGAAGCCCAGACAAGGTTGAAGAGTTCCAAGAGTACCTCGACATGCTGCAGATCGTGTCGTGCCGNNAGGTGGGTAGTTACCGCTACAGGAGCCCTATAGAAGGTCTATATACCTTACAGAAGCTTTGTAGAAGCCCTATATACCCTAAGCTCCCCATTAGTACTCTAAACCCTAAACCCTAAACTCCCCACCTGTAGCTTCCTTTATATAACATAGAGATCCCTCCGACTTACGGGGACAGGTTCAGGGAGCTCCTAGGAGAGTTGGGGGCATATGGTCGATGATATAAATCCTGCAGTACCCATAACTTACCCAGACCACCAAAAGCATCTAACAAATAGATCCCCTAATTTGGAACCCTAAACTACTAAGGGCACTTTAAAGGAACTCTCTTAGGGGATCTATAACCTAGGTCCCTGAGTAGTACCCTTTTGCCCTTTCTATTTTCGGGCCCCCTTACTAACACCGAATAGTAGGAAAAAGGGTACCCTTATTATAAAGGGGCTACTCAGGAACCAAGCATAGCTGAGGGGCTGACTAGATAACCTTTAACCTTTTTGGGCTTGTATAATCCTCTCTTAGGGGATCTATTTTTTAGATCCTTTTGGTGGTCTGGGTAGGGGCTGACTAGATAACCTTTAACAGTTTTGGGCTTGTATAATCCTACTATAATTCAAAAGGTTAACCTTTTTTGGGCTAAGGACTCAGCCCCGAGGATAACAAGGAATAAGTACCATAACTCCCCTAGTTTAGGCTCCTTAAGGTACTGCAGGATTTATATCATCAGCGGTAGTAAGCAGGCAATAAGTGGAGTTGCAAGTACCCTAGAAGGGATGTTACTTGCTGTGATGATATCCTTTCCTTATATGTCTCTCGAAGATCAGCGTTTTAGGGTCAAGGTGGAGCTGTATGGATTCAGTTTCAAAAGGGTTCCGCATTTTAGATATGTCCTCACAAAAGTGGGTTTCCTAGTGTCAAGGTAGGGCGTTATTGGAAACTACGGGTCAAGGGTTCAGGGTTTGAGGGCTCATGGGTTCAGGGGGTATACTATAGGAGCTTAAATATTAGTTTCCAACATTGTTCCTAGGGTTCCTTACTATAAAACATAGTGCAATGAATCCCAAAACCCTAATTCAACTGTGCAGGCGCCTCTATTACTGGTGTTCCTTCCCTAAGCCCCAAACCCGAAACTCTAAACCCTAAACCCTAAACTCTAAACACCAAACCCTAAAACCTAAATCCTAAAACCAACTTAGGGTTCAAGATTTTTGGTAGGGGGTTTCGGATTGTTTGTTCAGTCTTTCAGGGTTCAGAGTTCAGGCGTTGTTTAGGGTTTAGGGAGTTTTTTTTAGGATTTAGGGTTTAGGTAGTTTTTTTAGGGTTTAGGGTTCAGGGTTTTGGTAGTTTTTTTAAAGAGTTTACGGTTTAGGGAAAACAGTATGGTGCTCTAGTCACAAGTTCAGAGATATGCTGGGCGTTGGAGCACCATGATTTGATACTTCTTTGCGGACCTGTTCCTTAAAGGAGCCATTACCTAGGACATTTTCAGGTGGCTAGTTACCGTTATAGGAGCCTTATAGAAGGTCTATATACCTTATAGAAGCCTTATAGGAGCCCTATATACCCTAAACTCTCCACCTGCAGTTTCCTTTAACATTACAGTATGAAATGCAAGTTTATACTTTTGTCTCCCTGGTCACTTCAAAGCCCAACATAGTGAATAGGACCTGGAAAAAACCTACACCTTTGTTGGGTTTCAGGACTTGTTATTTTGGAGGTCGATCGCTTTGGGTGTGGAGAGCGAAAGCATGAATCCTAAAGCCCAAAGGAAAACCCTAAGCCCTAATCCCTAAACCCTAATCCTTAAACTCTACCCCTAATCCCTATATAAACTCCCACTCACTCGCACTGCGGTCCCTAAACCCTAGTCCCTAAACCCTAAACCCTCAAGGAAACGACCATCTCCGCGAAAGCCTCGACCGTCGAAATCCGTCACCTGCGCGAGCGGCGGCGTAATGTAGGGGCCTTACTAATTAGAATAGATTTTTGGGGGGTTCCTTAGTTTATTTATAGTATAATATGCCCCCAAACGCTATTCTAAGTATTAAGGCCCCTATTGTAATGAGCTTGGCCCCTCCCCTGCCACGAGTCTGGAGTCTTCAAGACACTTAGGGCCATGTTTTCGATGGATTGTTGAGGCTTCCTTCTATGCAGTCCTGCAAAGCCCTTTACAGGGATTTCTTATAAGACTTGTTGATGGTTGGTGTTTTGGGTGTTGGGGCAGAGTCCCCACTTAACTCTCCAAAGCGAAGCTTCTACATTTCCGGGCTCCTGTGCCGTTCGAGATCCTACGCCGCATAGTCTTCTCAAAGTTTATCCGCATAAACGGTTTAGGGTTTAGGGCTTAGGGTTTAGGGCTTGGGGCTTAAGGTTTAGGGTTAAAGATCCCACTGGATAAAGGTAGAATGCATGAAATCCTCTCTGTCCTCACCCGTTTCGCTTGGAAGACTTCTTGAGCTCGTAGGCAGCTGAGTATGCCGAAGTGTTTCAGAGGTTTAGTGCACGCGGCCTTGGTGGCGCGTGCAAATTTGGCTCAGCATCTCCCTCTTATTGCCGAGACCTCGTCGGTGTTTCGCTGCCGGGCATTACCGTCGTTAATAATCAACAGAATCCTAAACCCATTGATGTAGAAGCCTCAATAAATACCTGTACTATCTTGGTGGTTCCTTTATGACAATTACAGTATAAGATACCTCAAAACCCTATTCAAATGATTCAGGCCCCAAAGCCCTAAACCCTTATAGAACCCTTTAAGGAGCTCTTTATAGTATACCTTCAAAACTGAAACCTAAACATCATTCCATTTATTCAGGCCCTATATTCGAAGTTTCAGCCCCTGAGCAATACGGCTCAAGGAACGAGACTCCGAAATTCAAGGTGGTTTAGGGTTAACGTGAAGTCTTCGGGGCGGAACTCGATTTTGCATCTAGTCATGTCGTAGAGCATTGGATGCAACTTCGATATGAAGGGGTTGATGTCTAGGGGTGGGCACCGGTTGTGGTTTCCCTCTGTTTCTCCGTCTCTCTCTCTCTCTCTCTCTGTCCCTGTTCCCTCGATCAAAGGATGGGCCAATACCCACTTGGCAGGAATTGCTCCAAATCTCACGGGTTCCGCATTGCGTGACGGCCCTCTCAACAACGCTAATACAGGGGCCTATCAAATAATTACCCATACTACTTTGCAATTATAGCAGAATATACCCCCAAAGCCCTTTTTACCGTTATAGCATAATATACCCCCAAGACCTTTAGTTATTATGGCCCCTACATTACGCCAAAGCCCTGCTACACCGTTGCCCCGAAGCAAAAAGCACCCCAAACCCCAGCTTTGAGCTTCAGGGCACTCTCCTTCAGAGACGCGCCGAAACTTAGTTCCTTCCCAGAGCACCAAAAGGATCTAAAAAATAGATCCCCTAATTTGGGACCCTAAACTACTAAGGGTACTTTAAAGGAACTCCCTTAGGGGATCTATTTTTTAGATCCTTCCGGTGGTCTGGGTTAATTCCCAATTTAGTAATGTAGGAACCTGATTAAGAAACCTTGGATTTTTATCAGGGTTCTTCATATGAGCCCTAATATTTTGGGGTGATAGGACCCGAGTTTCTTAACCAGGTTCCCACATGAGTAATCTGAAAGTTTAACCTTTTATTTTCCCCCAAGCTTATTGGGGAAGTAAGGAGAAGCCGGCCAAGAGAGGGGATGAAGCCACTGCAAGAAAATTCTCCCCATGAATTCGATGCTGTTCCGGTGCCTCGGACCAAAGGGGTTTCTAAGAGGTCGAGTAGGTCATGGTTAACCCTTTTTGGGGGGGGGTACTGTCATCGCTATATAAACCGAGGGTTTAGGGTTTACGTTTGGCAATTTTTGGGGGTACTGTCACCTCTATATATATAAGCCGGGGTCTTAGGGTTTTGGGTTAAGTTTTGGTTCCCCTAGGATGCTGGACAAGTAAGGTTTGTAGTTGCATTCGCACCAAGCCTCCGGCACTCAAGCTGTGCAACCCACATGCCGTTAAGAAAGCTCTTGCACAAACAAAATATGGCCTGAAAAGCTCACTTACAACTACTGTGCCGGTTTGGCCCCGCTCTGGTCGAAACCCTAAACCCTAAACCCTAAGCCCGAAAGCGCTAAACCCTAAACCCTAACTCAAAGCCCGAAACCCCAAAGCCCCAGAACTCTAAACCCGTACAACCCCTAAGCCTCTGAACTGGAAGCCGGAAGTATAGGGTTTAGGGGTTGAGGGGTTCAGGGGTTCAGGGGTTCAGGGGTTCAGGGGTTTGGGGTTTAGGGGTTTAGGGGTTTAGGGTTAACTTTCTTGTACGCCCTGCGCCCGAAACTTTATTGGGGGGCCTTCAAAGCCCGCCCCAGCCGTCCTGGCTTTGGGGGTTTTGTTGGGTTTGGGTTTTTGGGGTTTTTCGGTGTTTTGGGGTTTTGGGGCTTTGGGGTTTTAGGGTTTTGGGTTTTGGGGTTTTGGGTTTTGGGGTTAGGGGTATAGGGTGTAGAGTTCAGGGTTTAGGGGTTTAGGGGCCGGGGGTAGCATGCATGGCCGTTAAAACCGCGACATGAGGATCGACCTTGCATTCTATGTAGGGCTGTTATTGTAGCTCGCATTTGGGTACTCACTGAGGAACTTGTCCCAGAGCCCCATGCCCTGAACCCTAAAACTTAAACGGTCCTCGCTCTGGAAAAGGGTCTCCAAGAGCTGCAAAAGTGCAGCAGCCTTCCCTGAGAATCAAAGGGGGCCCAAGGATTGCAGGATTTTTCATCTCTTTCATGGCAAGCAAAAAAGTTACCCTAAACCCTAAACCCCTAAACCCTAAACCCAAAAACACACACACATTTTGGGGAGATGGCTGATTAAGCACATAAAGACCTAGAACCCTAGAACAAGTACCTAAAAGCCTTTTTGGGGAGATGGCTGAAGAAGCAAGGATGTCCAGCCCCAGGGGCTGAGGTGTTCAAGGAAGCCCGAATCACTGTACACAGCCCTGGGTAAGCCTGCGTTTAAAACGGAGCACATCCCCCAACAGAAGACCCAGAAAGGCTTTTGGGTACTTGTTTCTAGGATTCTTTTGCGACGCTCCATTCTGATGTTACAGTCAAGCACTCTACCCATAGGCAGTGCCCTTTTTTATGGTTTATACTTAGAACCCTATAAGGTAATCCCAAACAGGAACTACTTAGGGGCCTACGGGTAACTGCAGCTCTCAACCTTCAATACAAGAAAAAAATCCGTCACAATACCAAAACACAAATCAAGCACCTAAATCCTAAAGCGAGTAACTCAACATGCGCTACGCTGAGCTCTCAATAACCCCAAACCTCGAATGCTGCTGCAACGAAAGCTTGACCGGTTGACGTGCGCTTGAGCCCGCAACTCTCAGAGGTGCCTTTTGGCCTTCAATGTGGAACCCTAAACCCTAAACCCTAAGACGATGGCTGTGGTTCGCTCCCGCATGACTACGCCCCTACTGCAGGGTGGTCTCCCTCACTGAAAAATTCGCTTACAACCCCAATCAATGTAGGGGCCTAAATAATTAAGATACTATTCTGGGGTTCCTTATTATAGCGATAGTATATTGGGCCCCAGAACCCTCTTCTAACTACTGTTGATGATATAAATCCCGCATTACCTTAAGGACCCTAAGCTATGGGAACTATGGGTATATTCCTTCTTATGGGTCATGCAGGGTGTCTATCATCAACCGTTCAAGGCCCCTCTAGACTAGATCATATCCAACTTGCCAACTCCCCGGAGCCAACAAGTCCTACAAGATCTCAAACCCTAAGCCCCTGAACCGAACCCTAAACCCTAACCCCTAGACCCTTAAAGCCTAAAGCCTAAAGCCCTAGACCTTTAACCCACAGCTCTAAACCGTGAGCCGAGAGGCAGGGTTGGCTTCCGCTGCCATGTTGCCACCAGACGCAGTCATTTGGTGCTCAGATGGCTGGCTTCTAGAATTTGAAGCCTGTTTTGGGGCCAGTGCCCCCCATATAGAATATCACATGGGTAGTTCTCTAAATTAGGGTCCATTCTTAGATCCCCAATATAGTACGGCACCCTTATGAAAAGAGCCCGAAAAGCGATCCTAATTTAGAGAACTACCCATATAACACCGTACAGACGCTATAATTTTGGCTAGCCTCAAAAGGCGTGCAGTGCCTCATAACACTAGTACTAGTTCTATCTATTGTTGTGCTAGTGTTTGGAAAAGGCGCTGTGACCATCTCGGTGCACAACCACCAAATCCCGAGACATTACTACGCAAAGTTCTAACAACACACTATCATAATAAGAGCCTCTGCTCATGATACAACGACGACCCATGATAGCACATAAACGAAGAAGGAGATCGTGGGGCGGCCCAATAGTTGCCGCGAAGAGCGAATGTAGCAAACAATGTAGCACTAGCCTTCAAAGTCAACACGCACTCTTGTGGGGTTCTTGTAAGGAAACTTAAACTTAAGTTACCATAGTAATGAAGCCATATATTATGTTTACTGTAGATCCCTACTATGGTAACTTTAAGATAAGCTCCTCAACAACCCTAAACCCTAAACCCTATTCTGGTAACTTAAGATAAACTCCCCAACAAGAGCCCAATCTTGTTGGTTGTGCATCTTGTGCCACAGCCCATGGAGCCTGCGTTGACATGGGAGGTGCGACCAATCTGCCCTGAATTTGCGGAGCCTGAGGGTTGAGGTTAGGGTTTAGGGTTTGGGGTTTAGGGGTTTAGGGTTTAGGGCTTAAGCCTTCGGGTTTAGGGGTTTAGGGGGTTTAGGCGGCTTAGGGTTTAGGGGTTTAGGGTTTAGGGTCTATCCAAGAAACCAGACAGGGAGGTTGTCGGTTCTAACAAAACGCTCGGAACGGCGCCTGATAGCTAAAACACTCTTGTTTGTTTGCGTACTTGGACCCATTGTGGTCAGGGCTTACAAGTGCCAAAGCCCTGAATCGTAACTGTTCGTCGTATTTCGAAAGCCTCGAAGATCACAGGATGAGATTAGAGTCCCCTAAACCCTAAACCCTAAACCCCAAACCCTAAACCCTACACCCTAAACGAGTGTTTACAAGCCCTGCCCATGAGGATCAGGGGACTACCGCAGGGGGTCTCATAAGGGCGTCGCATTTGGGGGGATTTCATCGGGATCACCGGATTTAGTATGCTTATAGACCCAAAAACAAACTGCGGATACCCGAAGTCCCTGATCGTCCAGTCGTGACTGGGGTTGTCGGTTCCGGCTTGAGGACGTGGTCTTAGAGCCGGAGATGTACCGTGCTGGTAGTGTTGTACGAAGTGTTCGGAGGACAGCTCTTACTTAGTTCCCCAATACCCAACCTTTAAACTTTTTGGGTTCTTATAATTTAGTAGCAATCTAGAAGTAGAACCTTTATTTCCCTGGCTTCTTGGGGAAGTAAGCTTAACAGATCAGAGGACCGTTTCCAAATACCCTGCTTAATTATAGCGATCCTAAGTAGAACATGTAGAAGCCCAACCTTTAAACTTTTTGGGTTCTTATAATTTAGTAGTACTATAAAAGTTTAACCTTTTATTTCCCTGGCTTCTTGGGGTGCTGTGCCCGTTCTGCAAAATGGAGCGCTCATCGCGATTCTACAAGCCATCCCAGTGGCGTAGCTACTCGGCGGTCACTGGGTACTTCAACTGCTGCAAAGAATGCAACCCGGACTGCTACAAAGCCTGTCTGGATATGGATGCACTTCGTGCGGAGATGATCAGGATGCTGCGGTGGTGGAGCGGGCCCCCCAAAGCCCATTTTGTCCAGTTCATGGAGCAATGGATCACTTTGGGAAAGGTCCGGCTGAAGAATCTGAGCCATCATGGGGGCATTTGGAATACTGAGCTCAAGCAGTACGAGGACATAGGAAATGACATTGGCTCCAACTTCATGTTAACCCTGTTTCCAAATACCCTGGTTAATTACAGCTATCCTAAATAAAACATGTAGAAGCCCAACCTTGAAACTTTTTGGGTTCTTATAATTTAGTAGTAATCTAAAAGTTTAACCTTTTATTTCCCTGGCTTCTTGGGGAAGTAAGCTTAACAGATCAGAGGACCGTTTCCAAATACCCTGGTTAATTACAGCTATCCTAAGTAGAACATGTAGAAGCCCAACCTTGAAACTTTTTGGGTTCTTATAATTTAGTAGTAATCTAAAAGTTTAACCTTTTATTTCCCTGGCCTCTTGGGGAAGTAAGCTTAACAGATCAGAGGACCGTTTCCAAATACCCTGGTTAATTACAGTTATCCTAAGTAGAACATGTAGTTCCCATTAAGGCCTTTAGTACAACCTTAGATATCCAGTGCTTTTGTGGTGTGGGTTTCCGAGTACAGGAGTGAGTCTGCGAAGTATGAGGGCAACTGTAGGGCTCACTGAAAGGATCATGGGACTTTCGTAACTAGGGTGATAACGCATCTATAGTGATCACTACTTTATCACCCCAATTTGAGGTACTTGACGCCACACTTGCTAAGTCCCATGATCCTCCAAGTGGGTTTAGTGTGGGGCATTGAGAAGTGGCGGCAGAGAGGCGTTGCCAGCTTTCGGCTTATCCGGGGCTGGGGGGGTTCTCTTGAGGGACGGAGCTCCTTTTGGGAGACCTGGTATATAGTATCTCATACTTAAGGATCCTATCATCTCGGATCTAGGCCAGGCGGCCCAAACTTTCTGAAGCTCTTCAGTTCGAACCGGGCAACAAGAGAGCCCTCTTAAACTTCGACAATATCAACCTTCCCTTCTCCTCTAGGAAATTTTCAGGTGGCCGTATAGAAGGTCTATATAGCTTATGGAAGCCTTATGGAAGCCCTATATACCCTGAACTCCCCACTAGTACTCTAAACCCTAAACCCTAAGCTCCCCACCTGTAGTGTCCTTTAACTTCTCCCTTTTTGGTAACAGCCCCCGAGCTTTCAAGCCACAATCCTGCACCTGAATGATCCGATTCTGTTTTTACGGCTTAGGGCTTTTTGGGTTTAGGGCTTAGGGCTGTTTAGGGCTTTTTGGGTTTAGGGCTTGGGGCCTAGGGTTTAGGGTTTAGGGCTTAGGGGAAAGGGTTTATAGGGCCTTTCTATCTCTGCAGAAGCCAAACAAGCGAAGCACTTTGCCCCAGCGCGTAGGCCTGAGTTCCCGAAGCTTGAAATCTCCTTCCGCTGAAGAACCCCCCTCCCGACCCTACACCCCAAACTTCTCAATACGGTTGATGTGATACAAATCCTGCATTACCCACAATAAGGAATATACCATAATTCCCATAGTTTAGGGTCCTTAAAGTAATGCACAGTATGGTTTAGGGTTTACACCAACTCCCGCTTTCCAAAACCTAAACCACTAAAGCTTATCCAGAACCACCCCAGCCCACTGCCAAAAAAAGAAAAGCACCCCGTGCGCACGCGCACACGCACAGACACAGACACAGACACAGACACAGACACAGACACAGACACAGACACAGACACACACACACACACACCGAGACACACATCCACCCACGCACGCACGCACGCTCACCCGCGCATACACAAATCCCCAAAGCCGGACCCGAGAAGGTCCAGAGCGGACCCGGAAAATGGAATCGACTGGGAGCACGGCCCCGGGAGTTGCTACGAGGCGCAACAGCTATTGGCTAGGGAGTTTAGGGCCGCTTAGGATCTATGTGTGTATATGTATACATGCACATATATATATATATATATCTCTCTCTCTCTCTTTCTCGCAATGTCTGTGTGCATTCGTATATATGCATAGACATATACATATTATATTTCTAGTGCTGTTCAGGGTTTAGAGCGATGTGGGATTTGGGGTGTTTAGTGCTTTTCGAGTGTCGTTTTTTTAATAAGTCCTCATGGTATAGGGCTGTGTGGTTAAAGGGACCTTGGTGAGAGGGTCTCTATCCTCAAAGGTCCCCCTTATCCTAACTCCTAAACAGAAACCCCAAGCTCTCATGACTTACGGTTGATGATATAAACCCTGCATTACCCATAATAGGGAATATCCCATAATTCCCATAGTTGAGGGTCCGTAAAGGTAATGCAGGATTTCTATCATCAACAGTAGTTCCCCAAAATACAACCTGAAAGTTTAACTTTTTATCCCCGCGAAGACACCCCTGAACCCTAAGCACCCTAAAAGCCCTAGAAACCCTAAACGCCCTAAACGCCCTGGACACCCTAAACCCTAAACCCAAAACCCTAAACCGCAAAAGCCCTAAAAGCCCCTGAAAGACCCTAGAAACCCGAAACCAGAAGAAGTCACGCGGGCTCCTGGAGGTCGCAGGCACGGCGTTGAAAAAAAGGTCCTAAACCTTAAACCCTACTGGGACTCTGCGGCCCCTCCAAAGCTTCAGCCCGGAGAGCCCAAGACCCCTGAATTAAGGAGTAGACCTTACATTTTGGGGGTTTAGGCTTTAGGGTTTCGGGTGGAAAATACGTTAAATTCTGGGGGCCTTTATTTTTTTATTTCAGGTATGTATTCCTTAATTAAGGGGTCTTGGGTCTCTGGGCGCAGCACCTGCATCGGAATCCGGATTCCCAGCCAGCGGCAAGGAGGAGCCTTCACGTCTGCATTCGCAGAGAGAGCCCAATATCCCGTAATCAAGGAAGAATATAGACTTTAAATCATAATATTAAGGCCCCCATAATTCAAGGTATGTTCCTTAATCAAGATACCCCTTAATTAAGGAATCAAGGAATATACTTGAAATCATAATATGAAGGCCCCTATGATTTAAGGTATGTTCCTTAGTTGAGATACCCCTTATTTAAGGAATCAAGGAATATACCTGAAATCATAATATTAAGGCCCCTATATTTTAAGGTATACTTTCCTTAATTAAGAGGTGTTGGGCTCTCTGCGTTCTGGTGGACCCAGCAGAGCGGCGACGCAGACTACCAACTCGAGTTCTGCGAGGTCTCCGTCGAAAAGTCGAAGATCTACGCGGTCACGAATCCGAAGCCCATCCTAAATAATTACCTAAAGCTTATACGATTTTGTGGGCTCTTTATTATAACTATAGTATTAAGATACCCCAAAACCCCTACTCTAACTGATAAGGCCCTTATATTTGGGCTTTAGGGTGAAAGGTTTCAGGATTGAGGATATGGGGTTTAGGGCTTGACCCTGTATGGCGTTCCCTTGTTTCGGGTTGTGCTGCCGTCTAGCCTTCTCAAGACAAGACTTGGTGTTCTTCTGGTTGGACCTTAGGACTTTAACTGTTGGGGTTTCTATATGAACTATAAATAAGTAGGCTAGACAAGTTTCACTTTTAGGAGGCGTTCAGAAGTCAGCCAAGAAGACGTGCGCCAACGGGGCTCGAGGTAAAGGCCGTGCCTTCTAAGCGACCGCGTTCAAGGACTTGGGATGTAGGATGTATGTGGGGTTTAGGGTGTAGGGTTTAGGGTATGTGGGGTTAGGGTTTAGGGTTTGGATATATGTGGGGTTACTGTTCGGATGAAAAATCAGGAGTTCATAACCGCCAACTATAGCCCAATGGCTAACGCCCCTGATCCGGAAAGTAGGATCAGATGACTGGCCCTGAATTCTGGATAGGTTCAGGTTCCGTGCCAGGGTGCCGTACTATAATATCGGTGACCGAAAAATGGACCCTCATTTAGAGAGCCACCCATACAAATCCTTAATAAGGTAGGTTATTTGGGGTTCAGGAAGCC
>CAJNJA010014091.1:0-12370 GCA_905231915.1 Symbiodinium necroappetens | reverse complement strand
CCCGTACCAAGGACCCCCCCCCCCCCCACAAAGAGCCCTAGAATGGAGCCCGATATGGTTGTTGATTCTGGGTATTCGGGGGTATTTAGAGGGTAGTTGGGGGGTTTACAGGGAGACCCTACTAGTCAGGACTTTGGGATTCAGGGTGAAGGGCCTGGTTTCAGCAACGGTTGTGAAGTATTGAAAGCTTACTGGTTTAGCTGGTTTCGAGGTTTGCCAACAATCCTGCATGATCGATGTTACTACAACCTTCACGCAAACGTACGAGGTGTTCGACGAAGTAGCTTTGGATAAGCTGCTTTGCCGAGGGTCCCGGGTAGTGTATACGAACTGTTTCAGCTGTACGTAACCGAAATCAGTTGCCCATCACTGTCACCACGTTGATGCATGACAGTCAAAACATGGAACAAGGACGTAAGGAACAAGAGACTGGACAGGAGAACAGACCAAGGAGTACAGTCAACATTGTGTATTGCGGCATCTAAACGTCTAAACATCTCAACACTCATCAAGGAGCAACGACAAGTCCGAAGTTTGGAAGGTTCGAGTATGGAGTGACGGACGGAAGTGCTGCATGCCAATGCATTCCTACTGAAGCTGCACATTTCGCATGTGAAGATGCACGGAGCTTGCAGATGGTGAAGGATGCAGACATGCAGCCCAAGTGCCAAACCGACTACATGAACCACAAGCATTACCCATCCGTCTGCACAATTACGGAGCAGAGAGACATAGGTCGGATGTGTGATATGTCTACGTGTGGCTGAATTGGTGTACTGGAAGGGGGGTTTGTGCATGTTGTATGGGGGCGGGGTCAGGTTCGGGCCTTCTTTTGCTTCCTTTAGGTCCAGGCGCGGAAGGCACTGGGCTCTGGTAATGAACTGCACCGGGGTACTGCCATCTGCAATCGATTAGCTTTGGTGTGGGGTTCAAAGAATCAAAGGGACTGAAAATCAGAGCACGGGTTTGGGTAGTTTGTATGGAAAGTATTGGAACCCTACAAGGAATAGCATCACTACTTATACCAGCTTCTACGTTACAGGTTTAGGGTTGACGGTGCCCGGGTTGGGGTTTGGGGTTCACTGTTGCGAGATTGAAGATGCTGTGCAGTCACGCCGTGTGCTGTTACCTTGAAACTACATGCTGCCGAGGCCAAGGCCCCCCTCAACCACACCAGAGTCTTCTCCATTGCTCGTATGCCTAAACACTTATGGGCCTGAGCCCTAAACATGGCATGTATACTGCGCAGGGTTTAGAATTAAGAGTGAAAAACTTATAACATGCAGAGATGTGCAGAGTTTCAGACTTCCAAAATCTTATAAAATGCAGAGACGTGCAGAGTTTCAGATGGCAGAGCTACAAATTAAACAAAGACTTCGCAGAGAGAGTCGAAGCTTCTCCAAGCAGCTTGAGGTTCGGGCTTCAGGGGTTTTAGGGGTTTAGGGGTTTAGGGATTTAGGACTTAGGGGTTTAGGGGTTTAGGAATTAGGGCCTAGGGGTTTAGGGGTTTTGGGGTTTAGGGGGTTTAGGGTTTAGGGGTTTGGGGTTTGTAGGGTTTAGGGTTCAGGGAGAGATGTGAAGCTTGCAATTGTGGATGTGGGGTTTTATTCCTTAAGCCTCCACCGCAGCCTACAACCGACGATCTACACGCCCTTCACAGGGCACATGAAGCAAGCGACCCTGTAGCCTAACGCATAGCAGGTCCAAAGAGCGCTTTTCGCTGCACCCTTGGGTCTCGCCGTTTAGATCAAGTAGGGTTTCATATGAAGGTAGGACATGCCCTCTGAAACCTGAAGAAGCCTTCGACGTCTGATTCGAGACGAGGACCGCTGTCCGAGGTCGTCTAACCAACGGCACCCCGAGACGAGCTCTTCATGCTGGTTCAAGGTTTAGGGGTGAGGGTTTAGGGTTTAGGGGCTTTGCAGGAGTCTGTAGAAAAGCCGCATAAGATAGGAATGAAGTGCTGTCGGTTTCTCCAAGCATGAAGAGGGCATAACGACCAGCAAATGATGAACGAGTAAAAGTCTCTTGGGAGCCCAGAACGGCACACTGAGCCTCATGACACAAGGAGTAATGTGATTCTCGTCGACGTACACGTCATCTGCTTGAGAATAGAACGACTCAACCATGAGACCGCGAAACCCTGTCTTGAATGCGGCGAACCTTCCAACTCGTTATCAGTATCAATACTGAGCGTAAGAACAGTAGTAGCGTGTAATAGCAACAGTAATGTTAACAACCGTATACTACCAATAAAAAACGGAACCATCGTAAGATCAGAAAGTGCCGTTGTCTGCATCCCCACTCAGAGTCAGCAGCTGACATCCTTCCTGAAGGGCTTACAGTTTCCCTAACCTCCCAGGTACCTACTATATAGGGTACTAGAGCCCCTAGGGCCCTATATAGCAGGTACCTGGGGGTTAGGGTTTCCTCAGGATTTAGGGCTAAGTCAACCTGGAGTTGGAGCTGAGGCTTCTTCTGGGTTCTGGTTAGGGGACGTAATCTAAGTTACCATAGTAAGGAAACCGTCTTATTTACTATAGATCCCTATTATGGTAACTCAAATAAAAATCGTCAACAACCAGTCTTTTGCATCGGGGGTTTTAGGGTTTGGAGGTCTGGAATCCATGGAGATGAGGGCTCCTTTTACTTGAGGAAGTCTTGTCTTGTGGCTCCAACCTGTAGCTTAAATATCTGAGCTACGCATCAGGCTGCAGCTCCCGTAATGACTAAAGAGACCCTGAAGTAGGGTTTAGGGTTTATAGGGCTTAAGGGTTTAGGCATTCAGGATTTAGGTCTTAAGGCTTAAGGGTTTAGGGTTACCCTTGCTTGCAAATCCGACGCATCAAGCATGAGGTACATCGGAAAGCCGGAATCCCAAAGTTCGAGTATTCAAAAACAGATAAAGACCAGAGACGCCGTTTGTACGTGCGCTGTGTTGTTGTGTTACACCGGCTTAGTTCGGATTCGCGTGTGTCCATAGCAGTCTTAAGGCTCTATGCTTCAATCATGACTGCGGTTCCTGAAGGCTCTGGGGAAGAATGGCTAGCCTGGTTCAACGGTCTTAGAGCCATAGGGTGCTATTCCCATCGTCATCGTCATCATTACGTTATAGACCCACACGTTATTCTGCTTGATCAGATTACCACTTATGACGAATACCATCGCTATCGTCATCATTGTGTTATAGACCTACATGCTATTCTTCTTGAACATCATCATTATGTTATAGACCTACAGGTTATTCTCCTTGGTCAAATTACCACTTATGACGAATACCATCGCTACCGTCATCATTATGTTATAGACCTACATGGTATTCTTCTTGATCAGGTTACCACTTATGACGATTCCCATCGTTATCGTGATCATTATGTTCTAGACCTGGTCCTGAAACTTTCCTGCCCTCGGTGCTAACCCTCCCCCCCGCCCCCTTCTGCCAAAGAGGCAAAGGGTCCCTGGCTGAAGGCTGGTGATGCTAGGACCCACAAACGCACCTAGACAAGGACCCTAAGGTTGGGATATCCCAACATCCCCAATTTGACACGGCAATAAGGTAGGATATCCCACGCAGAAGTTTATGTTTGGTTGCTTTTGTGTTCATTAGTTGCTGCCCCACCACAGGTACTTAAGCATCCGGATCCTCGTCCACAAGCTTGTCGGAGACGTCCCATTGCTTTCGCATATTCTCGTCGTCCTCTCGCAAACAGAAACATTGGACTGCAGCTCGCACTTTGCGCGTCGACACATGCATGTGGATGGCAAGCTCCCTAAATGCCCCCAAGGCTTGAAGCCCAAGTCGCCGTAAAACAAACAGCCGGACTCCCCTATCCTTGCACCCCGTCACTATACCCACAACCCGACAAGTCTGCAGCCGTGTAGAGTTGCAAAGCCCTACGGCCCCGAACCCCGAACAAGCAAGGCTTAACTGGCATAACCGAAGTAAACCCAAGCTTAAGCAAAACAGCAATCATCGCAGGTGTAACATAAATATGAATGGCAGTAATATCAACAACTATAACAGCAGTGGCCAATCAATAACAATATCAACAATATACGAGGAGGCCACCAAACAAAGGCGTATTAGATGCGGCCGGACAACCTGATGTAGAAGCCTGAATGATTAATTACCAGTGCTACTCTCCTATACTATATTATACACCAAAACCCTGTTGAAATTAACAATGAAGAAGGCCCGTATACTAGCCGACCCCCCACCCCAGACACCACAGCTCAAGATTCTTCCACGGGCCTCTTGCTTGAATGCTGGGCTGCTTAGGGTAGTGGGTCCTCGGGTCGTCCCACAACTAGAAACCGCGGCCTCAATAGTCTTTCTGGGTATGTTGTGCTGTATATATATATATGTATATATACGTATGTATGTATGTATGTATGTATGTATGTATGTATGTATATATACATATACACATGTGTGTATATATATATAGATATAGATATAAATATAGATATAGATATAGATATACACATGTATACAAAGATAAGAACTGGGCTATTACTAAAGTCGAGCTATTGAGAAGCCCGTATCATCGAGGACTTCAGACCTCAAGAGGTCGAAATCAGGTGATCGGATACAGGATCCCTGTTGTAAGGGCTCTTAGTTGGGATTCACACCACCTGGGAGCCGCATGAGACTGACGGCCATTTTATGACATAAAAAGGCCCATCGTTGAGAAAAGCGGTCCACTTCTTTTTCGACGCTGTGCCGCTAGCTGAGTTGGCTCCGACAACGAAAACCAATAACTATCTGGGGTTTAGGGTTTAGCGCTGGGGTTGATAGTATGGCTCAGAGAAGGGTTCGGAGTTTAGAATTGTTGGCTTAGGGTTTCGAATTGAGTGGCTGTAGGAGGATCGGGTTTACAATCCGTTACCAACTTCCGGAAACCACATCGAGAAAAGGCTGTGCATGAGACCCCTAAACTTCGGCCCTAAACCCTTAAATCCCCTTGAGATTCAGTTCGCATCACCATGTTCATCTCTGGAGATCTGGCTCTGCTTCTCCAGGCCGAAATGTCCTGAGCACGTCATGTGAACCCCTAGCACCTCATGTCTCGAACTTCGGGTCCCTCTTCTAATTCGTAAAGTACTACATTTGCAGCCGCTGCTGTTGTGGCAGTTGTGAATATCGCAAATGCCGGGGCAGATGATTGCTAGCGGTGGTGGTGGTGCTGCTGCTGGGGGCAGCGGTGGCGGCGGCGGCGACGGTCCTGCTGGACTTTGTCGTCGTGGCGTTGCTGGTGGGGGTAATGGGTTGAGCGGTGGGGAAGCGGTGGCGCAGCCATCAATCCCTGTGACAGTTGTGTAGACCCCGTATATTGCCTCACAACAAGATAAGAAAAACAGCAATCAGCCGCAAAGTTTGACGAGCTTCAAGCTCACTGTCGCGCAGGCATGCTGTGCCGGCGCGTGCTCGTCCGGGTCATGTGTCCTGCTCGCGGGTACCCCTGAATCTGTTGCACTTCGAGCTTTACAGACACCTGTACACCTCGAATCCAACAGTTTCTAAGGCCAAAACTGATGAATTCGTAAACACCCTATACCCGAGATTCACCGAAACCCCTACTTATGTAAACCCAAAAAACCCAAAAAACGTCCACTTAAACCCTTGTCTCGAACCTCTGTTCGGCGGCGTAGGCGTGAGAGCTTCGATGGTTTCCTTCGGCATCAAGCCATGTCTTTTCTTCCGATATCTAGGGCTTGGGGGTTTGGGGTTTAGGGGTTTATAGGGCTTAAGGATTTACGCTTCAGGGTTTGGTGTACGGCTAGGGGCTGGGGCTGGGGTACTCGAGACGAGGGGGTCACCCACTTCCTGGAAATGCCCTAAACCGTATGATGCCATATGAAACCTCGAAAAACCTCAAACCCTAAGAACCTTAAAAGACACCCAAGACCTATCGAAGCTTAGGAGCCCCTTAGACCTCGGAAGCCAGAGCAAAAGCTCAGAAACAAAATGCGAGGTCGGACAATGCGGCTCCGAGAACATGGAAAGGACATGTTGGGGTGTTGGGGGATTCATTGTGTTGCTGCGTTGAGGACTTATCATATAACCAGGCTTCAGCGTCGAAACCTGGAACCCAGAGTTTTAGACCGTGAGCCTTATACCCGTATGCGCATTGACCACAGCAACTCTTTCAGCTAAGCCAAGCCACGTTGTATCAAGGCTGCTTGTGGCCCAGCACGGCAAAAGCCCAAATGGTATTAACCAGCTCCTGCCGATGAGGTCTAAAAGTGTTGCTTTCGCGGGTGGGAACTTTTTGAACTGTTTGAACAATAGAGTACTCTTCCTTCGGGTCTGTTCCACTGAAGCTTCTCTTGTGCTTAAACATGCAATTTGGGCTTGTTGACCCAACCACACCCCAAGACCCTTTCTGCTGCTTCGAGCCTGGTGTTTAACCTGGTGTTTAATCTTATGTAAGTCTTTTCGGTTCAAGGTTTGGGGATTTCAGTTTTTGAACCTGAATTGTTCCGTGTATCCCTTTGGTCCCAACTCCAAGCTCATGCAGCCCAGCGGTGCTCTGCAAGCATGCCTTCCTGGATTGAGCGCTGCACCCGCAAACCGGGACTCCAAGATAACGTTGATATTGTCTTACACTCAAGCTCGAAACCCTACCTAACCCTGACTACCGTCGCTTCCGTTAAACATGTCCTTGGTTCGTGGCTCTAAACAAGCACGCAGCCACATGCTTGCCCGGTTTGCGTATATTCAGAAACAAAGGAATGCTTGGGCCCCGGGAACAAAACGTTCAGGCATGTTCAAGTGGTTGAAGTAGAACACGGGTTGAAACAAAGCAGCATCTCACGATAGCTCCCCCTAGGTATGGTCCCCCTGGTGGGAGCGATGTAAGCGGGGGCTCGACGATGGGCACAATTCCTGTAGCTACTGGTGATTCCCTGGTGATGGTGGTCATAACGAGAACTGCGAGGAACATAGCAATCCCAAGAAATAGGGACTCCGAGACCAGGCTAACGTTCGTGGTCACGACGAATGCCAGCTATGATGACGGCCATTTGCTAGGTTTGGTGACGATGACGATGAACATGGTGATGATGATGATGATGATGAGGATGATAATGATTCAATGATGGTCATGATGATGATGATGATGCTGATGTTGTTGACATTGGCGTCGATGGTGGTGATGATGTTGTTGTTGACGATGAGGATGATGGTGGCGGTGACGATGTGCGGATGATGATGGTGATGGTGGTGAGGATGTTGATGATGATGATGATGTTGCTGATGATGATGATGATGATGTTCGACAGTATTGATGGTGCGGATGATGATGATGATGATGATAATTTTGTCGATGGCAGTAGAGAAGACAGTGGTGGTGACCGCGGGAGTAATGATGCTAATGCGGCTGCTGACGAATGATGGGAATTGAATCACGAAAAAGCTGAACGATGAGGATGCATGCTGACGGCTGGTGTTCGTAATGGCAATGGTGGAGAGTGGATACCTCAAAACATGCTTCTCAATTCTCAAAGTTCTCCAACGCTGCCTTAATAACCACTTCACCATGATAGCCATGATCCTTGCAACGCTAGTAACTAATGTAGAAACTTAGGTAGATGTGCACTCATGGGAATACTCGGCAGGAGCAGCTCTTAAAACTGAGTGGTGTTTTCGAACAAGATGTCCAATGTAACATTACAGTATCGCACCACCGCTGCTTCGACCTGTGCCCAAAATTTGATCAGCAAATGTCATGGATCGTCTAACGAGTTCGAAGCGTGCTTGTCTTGGGCTCCTCACTCTGAACTCACTCGCTCAGTTATTTCTTCCTCCCTCTCTTTCTCGGACGCTCTCGCTTTCGCTGCCGGGGCTTAGGGTTTGAGGGTTTAAAGGCCTGGGAGTATAGGGTTTAGGGTCAGAGAAACCTCCAGGTGCGGTACGTAGGCTTGAACACACCGCAAGCCCTAATTTATTCCTGAAAGCCCTGCATGCCAGTTCTAAAGCCCTGAAAACTTAAATCACAAGTCGCCAAGCTGAGAATTTGAGCTTGCGTGTGCTGAACGAGGCACAGCACGGCTCGAAAAAAGACAGAAACCCTCACCCTTGCAGCTGAAACCATTTGGGGTTCAGGGTTTAAAAGGGCTCCGGGTTTATGGTGGTGAGTTTAGGTTGAGGAGTTTAGGGTTCACGGTTTAAGGTTAGGGTATCCAAATGCGAAACAGATCCAGCGAAGCCGGCACCCTACCAATTACAAGGGCAGGCGTAACGGGTTGGGATCCGTAAACTCTCAAACTTTAAAACCTGAAGTTTATGGATCAGAAAACAGAAGCTCGGAAGGTTCACCTGGAATCCCTCTCCCACCCTCAAAACATATCCTGAATACCCGGTTAAAAAGTCTAGAGTCTAAACCCTAAACCCTAAGCCCGGAACCGGTTTAGGGTTCAGGGTTTTGGGTGTTTAGGGTTTAGGGCTTTAGGGTGTTTAGGTTTAGGGCTTTTGGGGTTTAGGGTTGATGGTTCTTTGGGGTTTCAGGATTCCTGGGCTTTACCTTGCACATCGAAGCTTAGGCAGCAGAAGCCCCAAGCGTGAGGCCTTCCAGAGCTTGTAATGTAGGGGCCTACATAACTATAGAATAGGGTTTGGAGTCTATTTTTCTATACTTGCAATAAGGAGCCCCCCAAACCCATGTTTAATTCGTAAGGCGGCCCCTATGTTAAGTCTGTGCGGCGTCATGTAGGGCTTAGGGTTGAGAGTTTAGGGAATATACCAGTATAGTCTCCTGCCTTTTTGGGGTTACCTTGTAGGATCCTACATATATAAGTGGCTCAACCAAAAGAAGGGAACGACAATGGAGACTTCAGGTAATGGACCCAGGGAAGCGCCTACTTAACGACAAACCATCCCTCAACCCTAAACTCGAAACCTTTAAGGCTGGGATGTTCTACGATGTCCCCTTTGAGCAAGCCAATAAACCCTCGAGTTTGGGGACCTCGCCATATGCCAAAGTTGTAGAACTTCCAAAAGAACGGCTGGAAATGAACAAGAAGCGGAATCTGCACATGTATATATATATATATATGTATATACACACACATACATACAGACATGCACATATGCTCGCTCCCACCTCCCCTACGACAGAAAACGAGATACACACAGAGTGCTCCTGGCAGGTGACTCGGCTGAGATCGGCATTCTGTGAAATTCAACCCCTTCGCAAAAACACAGCTAAGCTGCTCGTATGTTATAGGGTTTAGGTTTAAGGTTTAGGATTCAGGTTTTGGGCTTCGGGTTTAGGGTTTATGGTGTAGCTTTCTGTTCTCTATTTGAGAGTAACATTATGTACTAAAAAATTTCATCCAGAGGTGATATGAATCCATTTTGGCAATAAAGCTTTCATCGGACATAAACGTGACAATTAGCTATTGACATGTACTACTGATCTGTGGGCACTTTTATTACTACTAGCTTTAGTTCTTACACAGACATTCATTTATACTAGTCTTGTTGTAATTAATAATTCGTTAGTCTGTTGGAACGATGTACAATCTATTACTATTACTATTAATCTGATCAATACTGTGATTATGATTGTAATTGTTATTCATCTTGTTTAAGCTTATTTAGCTAAATGTGTATATCTACCTTCCTTTCGTTTGGAATACATTAGAGTTTTGGTTTTCTTTTATCATTACTACGACTCTTTTTAGTGTTACTACTACTTACTCTGGATTTTAACATTATCTGCTACTACAGTACAAACTGAAATTAAGCTAGTCAAAGCTGTTGACATTATGTATATCTAACATTGCTTGTGAATGCATTCTCTTGACATTGTATTGGAATAAGTAAAACAGCTGGAACTTTGGAGAAGTCTTTATGCTTGCTTATATAAGTATAGTGAGTAAAATAGAATGGTAAAGTTTAGCTTCAATGATTCAATTTCTCATTTAACGTTGAAATCACAAATATATGATTAGTATTCACCAATATAGTACTACTGAACTGAAATACTACGATTATCATTACCAATAGTACTAAAATACATATCAACCAGATATTACATAAATAAGCTATTATGAAGACACGTAGCTATATAAACATACTAGTATTAGTATTGATTTAAGTAGTTGTTTTTTCTAACAGCAGTAGTTCTGAATGATAGAACGAAAGCATATCCTTTAGGTTTGTTAGGATGTCATTCGTGGCCTAAGTAGGCCTAGCTTAGACTCGTTGAGGGGCCTCTTAGTCGCAATACACGAGGTTTACATCTCGGGGCTCAGGGCCTGAGATTTCAAAACTCACCGTTAACTTTCAACAACACATAGCCACTGCATAGCCACAAGGCATGGAAGCCCAGACAACCATGATAACCCTAAGCCCTAAACCCTGAACCCTGAACAACTAAGTGCCTAGCTGTAAGCCTCTACGGAGCCAACAGGTAGAGGATCCTCAGGCTACAAGGAGGATAGTCAACATGTGAAGGGTTTAGGGTTTAGGGTTTAGGGTTTAGGGGTTGGTCCATTTCCTAGCTTGCAGTAAGTTTGGATTCCTATAGCACCTTCATTCTGGAGAAGGAGCTGAAGCCTAAGCGTTTTTGAGGTATGTCCCCGCAAGGGTGTAGGCTTCAGTAGTCTGTGTTCATGTGCATCTTTAAACCCTCAAACCTAGAAAACCCTGCCCTCTAGCTAAAGGGCACCCAGAGAGCCCAATAATGCCCCTTAATTAAGGAATATACCTTAAATCATAATACTAAGGCCCCTACATGTTGAGGTATATTCCTTAATTAAAGGGTATTGAGTATTGGGCTCTCTGGGCAGAAGGGAATCAGAAACAGGCTCCTTCCGGCCAAAGACCGGAGACAATCGCCGAGCGGCTGCGGCAAGCTGATCCTTTGAAGCTTGAGATATGGGTGGTGCTCTAAATTGGGATCCCTGTTAGGATCCTTTTGTAATGGTGCTGTACTATTTTGGGGACCTCAAATGAAAAGGGGACCCTACTTTAGAGAATTACCCATATGAGTCTGGGGTTTAGGGATAGGATCTAGGGGAGACGGGGACTTGTGATACGAGGATTGTAGCAGCTACTGCCAAAGAAGCTTAGCTTCACCGGGGTAGGTTTGCCGCAACTTACGGACACGGCTTTCTCGTTTTTCTGTCGGCGAGTTCATGAAGAAGTGGTGCTGGGGATAACAAGGATGAGAACCTGAACTTCTAACCCTAAACCCTAGAAACCCTGAACCGTATAAGCCTTATAAGCCCTATTGACCCCATCATCATAAGCCCTGGAAACCCCATGAACCCTATAAACCCTATGAGTCCTGAAGCCCTATGAGAAAAGAACCTCGATCTCCAGTTTTGTGCAAACCCCTGCTTCCGAAGCTCTCGCAAGGCAGGCCGGTCGATGCTTTCGATGGCCAAGGCCCAGCTTATGTTCGCCACCTGATGGGCGGGGAGGGTTTAGGGCTTGGGGCTTAGAGGGTCCAAGGTTTTATGGTTTTCGGTTAGGGTAGAGCCTTTGTGTAAGGAAAACTCGCATGAAGATGTCTCTCAGCATTGCCACGGCCAAACTCCAGGAACGTGATTTGTGCATAATTAAATACACAAAATATTTGCTTACATATGTGTATGTATATATATATACATACATACACGTATATGTATATATACATACATATATGCATATATACATATATGTATGTATACACACATGCATACATACTGCATACATATATGCGCACATATGTTCGTCTTTACATGTATAATATCTCTGAATTACATCGTCGATGCATACCTACAAGTACGTACAGAAAAGCTTGCCTGCATGAGACTATGCTTGGACAAAGATAAAACGGATCGACGGAGATATGTTCGCACGTGGGGGTCTCCGAAAATAGGGGACTCTAATATAGTACCCTAAATAGTAGGATCCTTATTATAAGGACCCCAAAGTAAGGCACCCCTTACTTTCTGAATCTCCCATTTGAGCCTGCATGAGGCCTGCATACTTCCACACGTGCACGTGCACCTACCCTAGGGTTTAAGGCTTAGGGCTTATAGGGTTTAGGGTTTTTGGGTTTTGGGTTTAGGGTACGCCAATGAAAGGCGTACGTGCGTAGTTCTCCAAATCAGGGTCCCTTGCTGGGAACCCCAAAAGAAGGCTGCACCATCATAACAGGGAAACTAAAAGGGACCTTAGTTTGGAGAACTACAGGACAGTGTCTTCACACCCTTGCAGGAGTCCAAGTTCCGTGCCGCGGTGAACAGAAACCCCAAACTTCGAGAGCCCTACCTGTAACTGGAAAGACCCACATTTTTAGGGTTCCTTATTATGGTTTCTATATAAAGCTCCTTAAAAAGGTAGGTCTTTTCGGTTACAGGTACACCCTAAACC
>CAJNJA010014090.1:1615-12011 GCA_905231915.1 Symbiodinium necroappetens | reverse complement strand
ATGACATAAATCCTGCATTACCCCATAATAAGGAATATATACCACAAAATCCCATAGTTTAGGGTCCTTTAAGGTAATGCAGGATGTATATCATCAACAGTATGAGACCCAAGAATAAGACCCAAAATTAAACCCTAAGGCGCTAAGACCCTTGGGGGCTGAGTACCCTAGACAAAAAAAGAGGTTAACCTTTTAAATTATAGTAGGATATATAAGCCCAAAAAGGTTAAAGGTTACCTACTCAGCCCCTAATAAGACCCTAAACCCTAAACCCCAAACCCCTAAACCCCTAAACCCTAAGGACCCTAAGGAATCCCAGATGCCATCCGTCGGAGCAGGATGAGGCCGAGCCCCCAAGAGGCATTGCGAGAACACGCCTGGATCCCGGCGCTGAAACTGACCACGGTCGACTGCACCTGGTGGAGCAGAGCTTAGGGTTTAGGGGGTTCAGGGTTGAGGGAGTGTTGGGTTTAGGGGTTTAGGGAGTTTAGGTTTTAGGGAGTTTAGGGTTTAGGGGTTTAGAGTTTAGGGTTTTAGGGGTTTAGGGTTGAGGGAGGTTAGGGTTTAGGGGTTTAGGGGTTTAGGGTTTGGGGGTTTAGGGAGTTTAGGGTTTAGAGAGTTTAGGGTTTAGGGTTGAGGGGTTTAGGCTTGAGGGGGTTTAGGGTTTAGGGTTTAGGGGGTTTAGGGTTTTAGGGAGTTTAGGGGTTTAGTGGTTCAGGGCTCGGGGCTGCAAGCCCTAGAGGCTCTAAACCTGGGCTTCTCCAGGGTTCTTGTATGCGTTTGATTGATCTGCTTATTTGGATGCGCAAGGTTGACCTTGATGTCTATAAGGCCTTGAAAGGGAACTTGATGTCTTGGCCTCCACCAGGTTGATTGGGTGTCGGGTGTGGGAGGTACAGAGGGATCCTGAAGGAATTTTGAAGGGCTTTTGTAGAGGGAGCTTTCCGTAAACCTTAAACTCTAAACCCCTAATCCCTAAACCCGCCCCTCCCCCCCGATTTGTATGGGTTTGGCGGGTCGGTTGACAGCGGAGGCGACTTGTGCTAATTGCGATCAACACGCATAAACAACTCTCGAAGCCTAAGACCTAAATGAAACCTTCGAACCGGGTTTAGGGTTCAGGGTTTAGGACCCAAAATCCTGAAGCAGCCCCTACACAAAAACCGAGAGTTTATGAGCCTTAAACCCCGAAGCCTTAGACCCTAACCCGAAACCACCAAAACCCATTTTACCCTGGTTCTTAGTAGGGAATGGGGGAGTGGATCCCAATGATAGTCCCTTAAGGTCCCCCATAGTAGTCCCAAGAACCCATTCCCCCCCATTCCTTACTAAGAACCAGGGAGTTTTACTGTGGTGTGAAGCAATTGACCGTGCCTGGTCTCCAGCCATGTGGTCGAGCGCCAACCTGTGCTAGGGTTCTCAAGGGCTTAGGGGGTTTAGGGTCTAGGGTTTAGGGGTTAGGGTTTGGGGTTTAGGGTTTAGGGGTTTAGGGCCTAGGGTTTATCGTTTAGGGTTTAGGGTTTGGGGTTTAGGGTTTGGGGCTTAGGGTTTAAGGTTTAGGGTTTGGGGTTTGGGGTTTAGGGTTTAGGGGCTCAGGGATTACACAGGTGGATTAGGTGATATGCCATCGCAACCAATCCATACTTCATGCACGTTGATTACTCAAATAATGGCACATTCTAAGATGCTTGTATTAAAACACGCTGTACGGAACTTAAAAGAACGATTTCCCTGGACTGCCCCATATCATTGTGAACAAGCTGTGCCTTGCAACAATCATCAGTTTACTGCTCGCTGTCCGTGCTTCGGGTAGATGGGAGCAACTACTTTCACCTCAACCCTGAACCCTAAACGTGAAACCCTGAACCCTAAACCCTAATAAAACCCTACATAAACCCCGAACCCTAAACCCTAAACCTCGAACCCTAAACCCTACACCGACATGCTTCTGAGGGCACTGCTCAAACTGCACATCTATGCCGATACACGCGAAGAGCTTCCCTCAAGGGTCAATACTGTTGACGATAGAAATCCTTAGCATTACCTTAAGGAATGAGGACCCCAAAATACGGTATAAATAGTAGGATCCTTAAAAATGAGGACCCCAAAATAAGGTACCCCCTTCTTATCGGAAAGTCCCAGATGCCGTGGCCTTCACAAGATTCCAAGTTAGCAACTGCAGGGGTCTAGGGCCCTCAACCCTACAAACCCTGAAACCCTAAACCCTGAAACCTAAACCCGAAAGACCCTAAAACCCTAAGCCCTAAAAGCCTAAACCCTAAACCCTAAACTCTAGACCCTGAACTCTAAGCCCTAAGCCCTAAAAACCTAAACCCTAAACCCTAAAACCCTAAGCCCTAAAACCCTAAAGCCCTAAACCGGTTTAGGGTAGGCCAAGGCATCTACGAGAGATGTCCCCGGACCCTGGCGGCAAGTTGCGCTTAGACAACCACTTTCGTCTGGTAACGTAAAGCATATGTGTTTACAGCATACAGGAGAAGTGTACAAGTTTAGGGTTTAGGGAGTTTAGGGTTTAGTTTAGGGTTTAGGGTTGAGAGTTTAGGATTTAGGGTTTAGGGTGTTTATGAATTCAAGGCTGCTCTTGGGCTGTAGGAATGGACGAGACCCAGCAAGACCAGTCCATAGCTCAATCAATACATCGCTATGTTTTTGTCTCAAATACCCAGGACGAGAGAGAAAGAGACAGGGAGACAAACAGACTAGAAGGCAGTTTCTTGCTAAATATGCACAACTCTATATTTGGGAGTTAGGATTGGGGGGACCCTTGGGATATAGACCCTCTCAATAAGGAGACTTTCAAGAGAGCCAAAAGTAGGGTTATGAAGGGTCCCCTTTAAGGGGTCTCCCTAATACTACCTAGCAGCAAAATTGCGGCCCAAGTTCAGAGCCCGACTCCAGTGGCCCTTGCGCGTCAGCGCGGTGATGCGCTGATTGTAGCAGCAGACGTCTCTTGGAACCATGCTGCAAGGGTCAGTGAGGACCAGAGCCATGGCTGCAACACTGCAAGACAGGTTCTTGTGAAGGATTTGAGGACAATTTGCTCAAACTGTGTGTAATGTGTATGCACTTGAATACTATGTAACGTAAACATCCTTAAACCAAAAGATTACACTCCCCCGGCGCATGGTTTTGGGTATGATCCTCATTACGAAACCCTTGCAAAGCCCGTAAAAAAACAAAACAACTATCAAACCCAGACAAGCATATATTCCCTGAAGTAACGGGGCCCTTTAACTCTCTGGAAATGCAGCACGACGTCAAAGCCCACACCGCGGCTCAGGGTCAGGCGGGGACTGTTTACAACATGATAAGACTGATGCCTACAATCTACATAATCAGGAAAGTGAGAACAATGTGTGTATGTATGTATTTTATGTTATGTTATGCTATGCTATGCTATGTAATGTAATGTAATGCAATGCAATGCAATGCAATGCAATGGAATGGAATGGAATGCAATGCATGCATGTACATATATATATATATGTAGTGCATATTTGTATATGTGATTGTATTCTTCCTATTTGTAGTCATATTTATGCTAATGATACTAATAGTGGCAAGAGTCCTCACGGACAGCATCATGGTGAGATAGTCGATTGCGACACATGTCAACGAATATTTCTTCTGGGTAGATACCTGGACATTGCAGGTCTTATAAGGTATTGAAGGCTTCAAACACGCGAACACACTCCCAGCGGTACTGCTTGGTGTAGGATTGCATGTAGAATCTAGGGTCCTTGATACGGTTGATGATATAAATCCTGCATTACCCATAATAAGGAATATACCATAAACCCCATAGTTTAGGGCGCTTAAGGTAATGCAGGATATATATCATCAACCGTAGAACCCCTCCCTCTTGCCTCCTCTGGGGTGTTCGCTCTACCCAAAGCTGGGTTGCGGTACCTGGGAGGGCTTGCCCCCTTCAGAGCTCTAGGCGCCCCTTGACTTTGCATCCGTGTAACTACCCTAGAGCTTCCATCTACCCTCAAGTAGACCCGAAATACCTTTAACCTAAAGCTCAAAATAGCCCGAAAGCCTTACATAGTATGGTCTTCGGGCCCAACAGCCTTAAAAGAGCAGTCCCTTAGGGTTAGGGAGGCACCGAGAAGGTCCGGGCAAGTCCTGGTAACCATCCTTCTTCCTAGGCTCAATGTCCTTCAGGACCTCTAAGGGTTTTGGATCAACTATGTTCAATCATCATACCACTGTTGATGATATAAATCCTGCATTACCTCAAGAACCCTAAACTATGGGAGCTATGGTATATTCCCTTTTTATGGGTAATGCAGGATTTATATCTTCAACCGTAGGGATTCGTTCTCTAAGGGAACAAAGCCCCTCCTTTTCAGGGTCGCTTGGTCTGCAAAGCGTTGGGGATTTGTTCTGGATCTGCAATGCCGCCCAGCAGCGGATAGCGCCCGAACCGATCGATGATGACCTCTTCCAGCTAAGGGCTCTTCTAGGCTGAAAAGGGTTTTCGGGTTTCGAAATTTAGGGGTCCGATTATATTCGTAATACTTCGTGATGTAGGATTTGAACTTTGGTCTTATGGGCCTGAAGCTTCGGCTTCTGGGCACTTGGGCACCAGGGATGTGGGGTTCAGCCTTGTCAGGGTCCTTCTCCGAGTATACTATAAAGGAGCCCCAAAACCCTATTCTAATTGCTAAGGCCCCTATATGGAAGACTCTGCATCCTTCAACCCTAAACCCTAAACCCTCAACCCTAAAGCCTTGGGGCTTCTCAGAGTTTAGGGCTGGAGGCTTCCAAGGTACCCTGCTTAAAGGGTGGCAAAGTCTGCCCGGCAGACTAAAGTCGTTTTGAAACCCGAAGAAGGACACACTAAGCAAGCTGCTAACCCCTCAGAACCTATTTTTAGTAAGTCCCAAAGCCTTATCCACAATAAAACAACACAATGTACCCCATTTAAATCCTGGATGATCTCTTAAAGGAACCTAAACCCTAAACCCCCTCTATAAAACCCTTGACGAAGCCCTCGAGAAACCTTTTCAAAGAACCTCAGAGAAACCCTGAACCAAAGAGCACTTAAGCCCCAACCCTCAGGCTCCAAGGACTCACATTTTAAGGCTCTTGGGCCCAAAGACCATACTAGATAAGGCTTTTGGGCCAATTTGAGCCTTAGGGTAAAGCAGCTCGCAACCCGGGCCTTGTGCTGTAAGCAAAAGTCACGGGAGTTGACGACCCATGGAACCGCGCCGAACTTGTCCTGGCAACGGGATCCTTTAAGGGTAGGGTTTACAACTCGTAGGGTTTAGGGTCCCTGTCTGTGCTCCTTGATGGCTGCCTCTGTTTGAAAGGGGGCTATCGCTTGTTCAGCCCCTAACTCCTAAACCCCGAACCCTAAACCCTAAACCCTTAAACTCTAAACCCCTAAACCCCTAAAGCCCTAAACCGTGGCTCGGGAGTCTTTCGAGGCTCAGGGAACATCGGTGTCTGTGTGGCTGCGGCTTCTGGTCTTTCGGCGCTCTTCCCGGACCCACCCAGGGTTTAATGTAGGGGCCTTCATATTTAGAATAGGGTTTTCGGGATATTATACTATATTTATAATAAGGAACGACCACCCAGCATTCACATAGAGTCTCTATTGTAATTCCTGTTTGGGGCTAACTGTTAGGATCCTTAGTCTGAAATTGGTCCTAAACCCTAAACCCTAAACCCTAAACCCAAAAAAAGGAACTACAATGGAGACTATAGGCAGGGCTTAGGCGCCCAGATCCTAGCAATATTACCTCTTTGCGGCTTGGTGCTCTGGACCAGATCGCAACAAAAACTGATGCAAGAAAGCCCTAACCCTAAACCCTAGACCCTAAACCGCCTAAGCCGCCTAAACCCAAAACCCTAAGTACTCCATTTGAGCGTCGTTTTGAAGCTTTCAGGAAGCCGGGGCTCTGGACCTCTCCTAAACAAGAAGCGGAACCCGGAACCCTAAACCCGAAGCCCCTAGTACTTACCCTAATACACCGGAAAGGTGATGTGCAAAGATGTAACCCGAGCTATGAGCCTACAGATCCGGGATCTTTCATCTATCCAACCTTTGTACAACCTTCCGGAACTCTTACCAGAGCTGTAGGTGCGAAGAGACCTTTGAAGCCGAAAGCTCTAAACCGAAAGAAGCAAGCCAAAGCCCTTTAATTAGCCGCCCTGAAAACCTTTCAAATCTAAGCCCTGAACTTCGCAGCTAAAGACAACCTAAACGAAACCTTAAGGCCCCTCGGAACTGCAAGCCTAGGCCCAATCTGACCTCGCAGAACTGGAGTATTTCCACGTTCATCTCATGGTCACTGAGCTCCTGGAACCCCTAAACCCTAAACCCCTAAAGCCTAAACCCTGGAAGACTCCATTCAAGGAGCCCTTGAAGGAAGCGTTCGAGGAACCGTTAAAAAGGGTGTTATGGGGTTCTATGATAGGGTCCCCTTTGAAGGGTACCGTGGGGTTCTATGATAGGGTCCCCTTTGGAGGGTACTATGGGCTTCTAGGATATGGCCCCTTTAAAAGGCTACTATAAGGTTGTTTAGGGCTTAGCATCTGGCCTAGGGTGTCGCTAGATGGGAAGTGTCGTCTCGACTTCTCGAACTGAGGGGTCCCTACTGTTATAACACTTTCGGGATTAGGGTTTGGGGGGGTCTAGGGTCTAGGGTTTAGGGCTTAGGGTCTAGGGTTTCGGGTGTTAGGCCATGGACCCAGAAGTAATGCCAGTACCTGGGTAGCTCTCTAAATTAGGGTCTCTTTCAAGTGCCCAAAGCCTTACGGCACCCTAGTTTAGAGAACCACTGTAGGGGGCCTAATTACAGCATCACGGGCCCCAAAACCCTATTCTAATCGTCAAGGCCCCTATATTCTAGAATTATAGAACCCCTTATAGTCGCCCATATAGAACCCTTTAAAGGAACCCTTTAAAAGAATATATAACCCTTATAGTCGCCCATATAGTACCCCTTTAAAGGAGCCCTTTTGAAAGGAACCCTACTCTAATCATTGAGGCTAGAACCCCTTTAAAGGAGCCCTTTAAAGGAACCCTACTCTAATCATTTGAGACCCCGATCTTCCTCACCCCTGCTGGGCGTCTCATTTGCAAAGGTTCGGCTCCTCGCTGTGCATGCCAGGCACGACGAGGAACCTCAAGGGGCTTCTTGGGACTTTAAGGGGTCTTGAGGGGTTAGGGTTTAGGGTTCTTGGCATTTTAGGAGGTCTTGAGGGGTTAGGGTTTAGGGTTCTTGGCATTTTAGGAGGTCTTAAGGGGTTTAGGCTTCTTAAACCCCAAAACCCCAAACCCTTAAGCGGTCCCAAGGGCTCTAGGGTTCTAAGGCTTCAGGGTTTAGGGTTTTCGGGTTTGGGTTTGGGGTTTAGGGCTTAGGGCTGTTTGGGGCTTTTAGGGTTTAGGGTTTCAGGGGTTAGGGGGTTCAGGTAGGGTTTCTGGCTGAATCTGGGCTTTAGCAATTTGGTGCTTCAGGGTTCATGCTTTACACCAGTACGGTTTGGGCCTCTAGGGTTTCATGGCTTCGAGTGTTGGGAGTTAATGTGGTTAATGGAAACTACAGGTGGGGAGTTTAGGGTATATAGGGCTTCTATAAGGCTTCTATAAGGTTCCTATAACGGTAACTACCCACCGGAACATGTCCTAGATCCATTTTTTCATGGCTTCGAGTGTTGGGGGTTATTTTGGGTTTTTGGGCTAGGGCCGGATCCCTGAAACTCGAAAGGCTAAGCCCTCGATCCCCCAATTGAAGGTGCTCGGAAGATCGGGGAGTAGCTGAGATACAGGGCCTTCGTGTGCATGTATATATGTGAGTGTGTGTATGTATATATATATATATGTATGTGTGTGTGTGTATTTGTATATATATATATATACATGTACATATATGTGTATGTATATATATATATGTGTAAACGCATGTATGTAGTATCTGTTGATTTGTTAAATGGTGGCCTGCATGTGGTGGATATACGGACCCTACGCGCACAAGAAAAGCCCTAAGCCCTAAGCCCTAAACCCTAAACCCTGAGCCCTAAGCCCTAAACCCTAAGCCCAGGTAAGCTTAAGCCCTACCTGGACCCTACTCAACCTCGCTTGTTAGGGGTTCCTAAATGTCAGCTCCGTATATAAGTCCTGAAAGATGTAAGTTACTTGAGGTTTCAGGTAGACGTGGGTGGACTCCTAAACCCCCAAACCCAAGAAGACCTGAAGCCCAAAGCCCCTAAACACTAAAACCCCTAAAACCCCAAAACCCTCACCCCTTCATAGATCCCTACGGATCCCTTAAAGGAACCCCCTAAAAACCCTTGGAAAAACTTTGCAAACCGCCGAGCTTGAAATCAATTCCGAAGCGCTGCAACTGAGAAGGCCCATAGTCGCGAAAGAATCCGCCCTGCTGGATGTCCGGGCTTCTTCGTTTAAGGGGGTTGAGGGTTGAGGGTTTAGGATGTCCGGGCTTCTTGGTTTGAAGTTTAGGGTTCGGGGTTTAGGGTTTATTGGCTGTATCTTTTAAAAATCGGGTTTAGGGTTTTAGGTTTTAGGGTTTAGGGTTGAGGGTTTAGGGTGTAATTAGGGTTGAGGGTTTAGGATGTCCGGGCTTCTTCGTGTAAGGGTTCCTTGAAGAGATCTAAAAGGCTACCGTAGAGGGATCGATGGGGGTTCTGTCAGGGTTCTACAGGGGGTGGGGGGTTGGGGATGGTTTTTGGTGTTTACGGCTACCCAGATCTTCCTATATGCCCTTTGTACTTCAGGGTTGTGGGTTTTGTTCGATAGTGTTTATCGACAGGGGTACATGCCCGAAGCCCTATGCCATTGACCCTAGACTAGACTCTAAAATCTTCAAGCAGTATAGTACGGCATCCTTATAACATCGTAAGCAACCTAAACCGGTAGGTTATCCATGATTCCGGTTATAAGCGCTATGCCCTAAACCATGGTTTAGGGGATACTGTACGAACCTGCTTAAGAAACCCTGGCCCTATAACCCAAAAACATTAGGACTCATATAGAGAGAACCCCAATAAAGACCCAAGGTTTCTCAATTTATCAGGTTCCTACATGTAGGGGCCGAAATGCTTACTAAGATTATTTTGGGGGTTCCTTACTATACTTATAGCATATTGGACACCAAAACCCCAGTCTAATCATTAAGGCCTCTATATTACAGAACGCTTATAGTAGCCTATATAGACCCCTTTAAAGGAGCCGTTGAAAGGAACCCTACTCTAATTATTCTGATTGTATGATTATTGTTAATATTACTGTTATTGTCATTGTAATTATTATCATTATTATTGTTATTATTAAGGCCCCTATGTTATATAGTAGGGATTCCGAGCCTGTCTTCAGGGCTGGAGGGTTCCGTAAACCCCTGAACTTCGACCTTAGGGTCCCGGCGATCCCGATTTTTAAAACAACATGTACAAGCCAAACAACGGGACAAGCGTAACATGTAGTAGGGGTTTAGGGTTTAGTTAAGGGTCTAGGGTTTAGGGTTTAGGGTTTAGGGTTCAATAGCATATGGGTCGTGCTCTAAAGTAGGGTCCCTGTTTCCTTAACAAGAATCCAGTTTTCCCAACCCTTCGAGACCCTAGCATGCCGTTAGGGTTTATATATGTCTTGGAGAGAGGATTGGAGGAGGGTCCATCCTCGAACAGCTTCCGCGCGATCTTCACGCCTGCACAGACCGATGATACGGTTGATGGTATAAATCCTGCACTACCTTTAAGGACCCTAAACTATGGGAATTATGTCATCTTCCTTATTAACTGCAGGCCTTACATCATCAACCGTAGGATTGCTGGCTGCAGGGGTTGAGGGCACAGGGTGGGAGTAAACTCGTGGGCTTGGGGCTTAGAAGGTTCGGGTTTCATAGATACTATACGGGTAGTTCAGCAAAGTAGGGTTCCTTTTAGGGTCCTTTTTTTATAAGGGTGCCGTACTATATTGGGGACCTCAAAAGGGATCCTAATTTCCAGAACTACCTATACAACGACACGAGCGGATCAACACACTCCACGCACGAAAACAGCTGCATAAACAAATAGGCAACTTGCATGTATGAGATATGTTGATGCAGGCTCGGACGCCACACAAATCTAGACACATGCCGATGCGCACACACATGCACACATACATGAACAAGTTCGTCATCCAGGACCATCATGTGGGCAGGCATAGATACCACTACAACCCTTAAGGGAGCAGCTTGCTCCCTAAATCTCTCAAGCTTCGCCCTAAACCCCAGCTCCTCCTACACCCTAAACCCTACATGGTTAAAAAGGTTTAGGGTCTAGGGTTTAGCCTGTACAATCTAGAGTTTGGGGTTTAGGGTCTAGGGTTTAGGATGTAGGGTTGGGGTTTAGGGTCTAGGGT